>VZTT01044173.1:13353-66768 GCA_013400855.1 Buphagus erythrorhynchus
TGAACTGCAAATTAAGACTCCTATTAAATGTGTCTAAAGCCATATCTGAGAATTGAAGCTACTGGGAGAAAAAAGCAGTTTGTGTTGGTAGAATATAATATTTTATATTATTGACAAACAGCTAGCAATTTGATACTTATATTCTATAATGCTTTAAGATCACAGTAGTATTTTAGCCAAAGGTGCTTGAAACTGCTGCTAGAATTTTTCATCAGCTTAACATACCATAGAGACTGTTAAAATGTCATTGTAAGCCCATTTTCTGACTTTTCCCTATAAAAGGATTAACTTGTCTTTAGAATGTTAAAAATGCTTAAATTACTTGATATTAGATAAGAAGGTTTAGCTCAGGATTGGGAAAATTCGGAGAATTTATTAGGAAAATATGTATATGTTGTTTCTCGTTCAGTGGGTGTAAGCCAGGCTCTGGACAGAAAGGATCCTGCTGATGCAGGGTCATTGAAGTGAGGGTCATTTGCAGTTCACTTGCCAGGTACCTGACATTACATCCAGGTGAAAACTGATTGAAATCCCAGAGCAGAGAGCCCTAGTACAAATGCAAGCCCCAGTATCCAGTTTGGTTGAAGTCCAGGTGAAGGGGGCACATGACACCCATGTATGTGAATGATGTGAAATTGCTATTTACTCTCTGTGTCTCCATGACTGATTCTGCATGTTAGTTGATACATGGCTCAAACTGATGGGTAGGGCAATCTACATTCCAGTTTGGAGAGCTCTGGGACCAATGGCAAATCCCAAGGATCTGGGTGTGATACCCAGAGCACCCTGTACTCACAGTACCTTGTTCCTTTTTCCACCAAGTAATGTTTCATGGCTCTCCTTCCCCCTTGAATGCCATTGTCTTCCTAAATATTAATTTGGTTTGATTTTTTTTTTTTGCTTTGAGACACAACTGAGGAAGTCTTTAATCATCCACTACTTGTCTCCTGGCAGAAAGCTGCCCCTGGAAGTAGACTGGTGAACTACAGCAGCCTGATTTTGCCTTTCCTCATTTAACTGGATCGTTGGCTGGACCATCTTCTGGGATGAAAGGCACATCATGGCCACAGCTGATCTCCTGTCTCTGATAGTTCTTCAGGTGCATTGCATTTCCCAGCTCTGTTCAGGTTTAACAGGGAGCCAAGGAAGCAAGCAGCCATGCAATTACTGCATCCCATTTCAGACCTCCATTTGCCATTGTCCCAACAGGGCAGGGCCATCTGTGTCTGTCTGCCACAGAAAAGGCTCTGTACTATCTGTCTGCAACAGGCTTTTAAGAAGGACAAACTGAGTGAAACTCACCCTACATTTACCCAGATACATCCAAGGGAGATGAGCTGCAGGCTCCTCACCATGACTGCAATGGGCAGACACAGTTTGTTTGGCTCTCTTTGAACCCTGGCCATTTCTTTTCTTAGTGGGATCAGCAGTCAACAGGTTTGCAAATGTGGCATTTGGCTCACCCCTGCTGGGTTGCACAGCATGCCCACCACCCCTAAGTGTAAGGAGCATTTTTGCACCCTTGGTCTAACCAGCTGCCAGGTTGGCACCAATTATTTATGGGGCTCAGCCCTGCATCCCAACTTCATGACAGAGGAGAAATGTCAACTCTCCAGTTTGTTTATTTAATCTCCTTGTTCTCCCCAGCTCATCTGAAGCAGATGAGCTCTGTGCTAGTTCTGAGACCAGAGATCACAAATGGTTAAGCATGGGGTCTTGCACACTTTTCAGCTCCTTCAAGAAACCAGGAATAAATGGCTTTTACCAAGGAAATTCTTGCTGTCAAAGGCAAGAACAGTCTCTTAGCTGAAGTCTGCAGTTTGCACATTGCACACCAGCAAGGGTTTAGGTGTGACCAGGTAATTACTCCTCAAACCCAAGGCCTTAGCTGTGCCCAGAAGCAATCAGTCCTGTGTGTTATTTACCACTTCCTCCTTGACTGCCCTTTCATTTCAAGCTTGCTTTGCAACAGCCTGATTGATTTATCCAGTCCATGCCATTCTCTCAGTGTAGGCCCTGGATTAAAAATAAACCCTGTAAATTGCTGCTACATATTTACTGACCATTGTGCTGCACACACAAGCACCTCCTGCTTGCTCAGAAAAAAATGCTTCCTCCTCCTCTCAGCGCTGTTTAGCTGGAAAAGACAGATAACTTCCTGCACTGTAATATAAATGGTAGAGTTGCTTATTAAACTGGGCCTTGGTTAGCAACACCAACCTGGCAAGAGTGAATCAGTAGGTGAATGCAGCGCTGCAAACCCTGAGGATTCTCCCACCCTGAAAGAGTCATTAAAAACATTACAGAGAAAGGAAGGGTATGCCAAGTTTAAGATTAACTGCAGTTATGAGTGTGAAAATCGTAGTGGGAACACTCCTAGGGGCAGGCTTCAGTCTGAAAAGAGGGCATTATCTGCACTTGGCACCAACGTGCATGTCCAAGCAGTAATTCTCTGCACAGCTCACATCAACACAGAGAGCACAGTGCCTTCCTGCAAAAGGGCAAATAACCCCTAAAAAGCAGAAAGGATCTCTCAGAAGTGAGCAGCATGAATCAAAAAAGTCAATGGTACCTATGGAAAGGACGTGACAAAAGGTTCTCTCAAGGCAAGTGAAGGGAACAAGTTTTAAGGAAGGGAACAAACTCTGAGAAATGAAAATATAAGGGTTAAAGTGGCAGTTCCACCAGGGCTTGTTCTGTGAAAAACAGGATCTCGTGTGTGACTCATCTTGCCCATCCTATGGCATTTCTCACACACCCATATAGATAACCAGACTCTCAAATGTGCTTGGAGACAATTTTCAAGTGCAAAACATGCAAAGATCTCAGAAGACATCAATTTCTGACATTCTTTAGAGGCCAGATACCTCCTGCAAGGCTGGGGCAGGGCTGAAACTTTCCATCTTTTTGGTGAGAGTTGAGTTGTGGTTGATGCCAAGAGGAGGGGAGCAGAGGTGGCAGAAGGCCCAGCTCGAAATGAGATAACAATCAGTTGGAAGTACATTTTAAAAAGATACCATCAACCTTTTTCTTAGAAACATCTTTTTGGCTTATTTTTACTCGGGAGGATACAGAGCCAAGGAAACAAAGCCTTCTGGTTTCAGTTGCTTAAATACCAGGGCCCATGAGTGAATGAAGAAGCAGAACAAGGATGACGATAGCAAAATGCAGCAGCCCTGAGCCAGGGGAGGTGAGCTGAGGGCAGCAGCCACCCTCGACAGCCTGCTTGGCTCCTCTGGGAAAAGCCCTGCAGCCTTCTTCTCTTGCACCTTTTCTTCTCTTCCAGCTTTCTTCTTTTCAGATTTCTCCCTGATAGACAGGTGTGACCCCACTCTGGGGGCAGGCAAAAGGAAGGAGCTCAGCACCCAAAATTTCCCCTTCTTTAACTCAGAAAGGGCCCAATGAGTCAATTTGGTGCCTAAATCCCAGTTTGTTTTCTGGTGGCTCCACCTTAAAGTACCACCCAGCACAGCCAAGAATGGGAGAGATTCAGCTAATGTCAGACAATTTTCAGATAGTATAACATTAATCTTCTCTTTTATCAACACATGCCCACATTTCTGGTCTCAAACACAGCTCAGCCTGGGAAAAGGGGTTGTGCACATGTCCCAGGGATTTTTGGCGGCTGTAGAAGCTCCTTAGAGACCAGAAGTACATTTAGCCTAGAAATAGTTTTGCTGGACTCTGAGCCTTGCTGGACTAAATGTCCCCCAGCAAATTTGCACTATAACTCTCAAAAGACAACAAAGCATATCCTAAACTTGGAAGAGAGTTGTTTTATGCATTCTCAGAACAAGACAGTTTGACAAAACTCAAGGGAAGTTTTCCACAGCTAATGCAAAACATAAGTAAATGTATGCCTGTTAACAAAGAATGAAAAAGCCACACAGAGGGGCACATCTATTTATACCCAGTAAAATTCTATAAACAATTTATATCTGTATTGATACTTGATTTTTCTTTTTCTCTTTCAGGGAGTCACATATGAAAGCTAGGTAAATGACAAATGGCAACAGAATAACTGCTCTATTAATGTGAGACCAAAATGGTTAATGTTACTGGATATTTTTAAGAACCCAGATTTCATTAAAGAAACATTCAAAGGCAAAATAAAGCATCAGTCATCAAATGTTTGTGGATAAATGTACCAGCTTATTGCACCGAGCAATGAAATGGGGTTTTGGGGAGAAAAATTTGCAAGTGAGTAATGGCTTCTTTAACACTAATGTGGCTTAATTCTGAATTAAATCCTTGTCCTGCAAACAGAGGCTGTCATAGAGATCAGTATTACTTCATCTCCTTTTTTTTTCCTTCATTTAATGTCATTACAGAAAGCCCAGTACTCCAGAAAGATTTGCTGCTACCCAGTATGTATGTATTAACAATAACCACTTTATACTCCTTTGAAAGAATGGCCAGTATGCCTAGAAAGTACATTGAAATATAAATGAGAGAAATTTCAAAATAATCCATTAGAACTAACAAAAGAGCAGTACAGTTAAAATAGTTTAGAACTGAAAGCTTGGTTTTGGAAATGGCTGAAATCTCCTCAGAGAGAAAATGTTTTAGATTTTAATGATGATTTGGATATATATAACAATTGCATTTTTTTCTGTGAACCCAAAAAGAAAGAAAAAAAACCTCCTCATTTAAAAGTAGACTGCATTACTTGTATAACAATTGTACCTTGTGGGCCATGCCAACCAAAGTGATTTGAATATACACAGGACAGCTGAAGTTGTGGTGGTTCATTTTCCTCCACAGTATGTCTCAGTCTCATGATTTTATGTATTTTGTTGTAATTCCAGGGAAAAGTTAGCAATTGCTGAGCTGAGTGCTGAACAGACCTACATGGACATTCACCTTCCACTTCAGGCACTTCAGATGCCAAACTGGCTAAGATTTCACCCAAAATCTGTGGCCCAGTGCAGCAGTGGAACTGCAGACCCTTGGTTCCTCACTGGGTTCCTGTGCCCAGTGTCACTGACACCAACGGTGGCTTTGGGACAGCACAAATAACAAATAACACTGAGCACCATTTTCTAAACTACACAGGGTTTAGGGCACTGAAAGGCCTGTCCCAAAGTAAACTGCTTTTTAACGTTGCTTAATGGCTTGTTATAAACAGCTGAGAGTGTATCCTGGCTATTTTGCCTGTGAATTTCCTGGTTTTGTTGTAGGAAAAGTGCTGGTGATAGATAACTTTCTATGCATCTGACAGTGAGTATTTTTAACTTTTCATCTGTCACTGGTTTAAAGATTTCTTGTGAACAAGTGACCTTGCTTTCTGGAGAGTATTAGAGAGTATTCTCTGATGCAGTACTGAAAGGGAAAGGACATGGATTGTAAAACAGGATGAGAAAGGCTGCTGCATATATCCCTCACTGGTAGGAATCAGCAATTATTTGTGGCCAAAAGATCTGCAGGATTCAGTAAAGGAAAAATAAACATCCAGAGAGCTTGGATTTGCAGGAGGAGCTGAAGGATCACTTTAAAATAATCTGGAACAAGTTGCTTGAACTGATTGTACTGCGAAAAGGGAGCTTGGACAAGAAAATCTCCAGAGGTCCCTTCCAATCTCAGCTGTGCTGTTCTGTATATATCAATGCAACCAACTACCATTAACCCTAACTTCACAGCAGTCACACTGGGAAGTAGAAATATTTAAAAAACAAGTCAGCCATTTTCATCTTTTTATCAGAAAACTATAAATATTGATTTTTTTTCAGTCCTATACCAGATTTTTCTCTTCTCTTTACAATTTACTACTGAAAAAAAAATTGGAGAAAAATAAAGAGGAGGAGACAAAAAGTAAGCCATAAGAATATCAAGGTTTTCAGGTTTTCTTAGGAAACTCTGGGGATTCAGATCTTTCACAATTTTAATAATATGTGTTTCAAATAAAACTTGGAGGTTTTCCTCTGATGAAAAAATGGTTTAAATTATCAGAACTGTCTCTGGGAAGCAGATGATATTTTGCTGTATTATCAGCAATGAGAGAACACTCTGTGTTCCCTGACTCAAGGATTTCTTTCAATACTCAGTCTCAGAATCATTGAGTTTGGAAAAGGTCTTCAAGTCAAGGGCTTCACGAGCAGAGCCCATGTGGACTTCATCCCTAGGGAAGTGTTGATAATCTCCATCCACTCAAAGACCTCTTCCTCACTTTTTTCCCCCCGGGTACCATGTTCACAACTCCACATTGATGATAACCTAGCATACCCTTAGCACAGTATTTTGGCCTTTCAGCAGAAAACTCAAATGAATTATTCCCTGCCTGCTGTTGCAAATGCCAGAAGAATCCACATTACTTTCTCCATGAGGTATTAGAAATTACCTCATGAGGGAGGTTATAATCCACTGCCAAGTGAGAGAGTCAGGATTAACCAGAGTAACCTGATTGATCTCTGTGTGAGGTTTTCTTAATGAAGCTCTGGTTGTTTTCCACTGCAACAAGCTGCAAAGCAACTTCTGGAGTGCTCTGAGGCAAAAGTTAGTGTAAGGGCCACTCTGCCCAGGACTGTGTCCTCCCAAATTAGAGACACAATGGCATGCTGAAGGAAGGGCAATTGATCAGTCAAACAAACAGCAAGGATACACAGACACCATTTGCAGTCTTTGGCCCCAGCTGAAACACAAGATCAAGAGCAATGCACTCCTGCTTGTGTGATTCAGTCACAACCTGATGCTGTTGAAATAGAAATACTGCCTATTTGGTCTACCTGAAAAGGATCATTTATTGCTCCCCAGAATCCTGTGACATCAGACAGAGTAGTTGTGGGGACCTGAGAATCAGGAGATGTGTTCATGTTCTGGACACACAAAAATTTCCCACCTTCCCCAGAATTAGATATCTGCTCTCAGTTCTGGTTGTAAACTATTGTGTAGTGTGTCTGTGTTTTGATTATCATGAAAATTATACCCTAGAGCTATCTGCACTGTGGTTCTCTGTGTGTATCACTAAAGAGGTGAATGAAATCATCTCTGGCAGTCCAGTTTGTACAGTGCATAAACAGGATCCTTTTTATTTACGTCAGTTGCATAAAACCAAAATTCTTTCCAAGGATTTGCATGTTCACAGGCCTAATCATGTTAGCACAGCTCACATTTGCAAATTTACTCTCTGTCAATTGCTGGAATCTGGAAATCTCTCTGGTTGCTGTTGGAGGCATCACCAGTGCCAGAGGCAGTGGAGGGAGCAGGTAGGGGTGCAGCAGCTGAGGGTGTGAGCAGAGGATGCAGCCATCCATGCCAGCAATGGAAATGCCAGCTGAATAGCAAATGATCTATTGTTCCTGGTTAAGTAAATAACACCAGCTTCCTGTCCCTCTGGAAGCTGTACATGTAAACTGAAGCTTCATTCACCCCAGCTCCTACTCCTTAATTATTGTATGTCCATGTGCAGACTTGCACAAAATGTGTAAATCAAGGAACAATGAAGAAGGACATATTTCCAGAAAGACTGAGCTTTCATTGAAGCATAGACTAGGACTCAAAATTCTCCATGGATTCAGATGTCTCCTGTTTCAAAATTACTGGCAGAGTTTCCAAGCAAAGCCATATTTACTGAACTCTACTGAAGCTTAACCATGCTTTCACTGCACATAAGCTAAAGTTCTTATCTGGTGTTTTCCTAAATGTCCTCCCAGTCACATTCTTCTCCTTCTGCATCTAGCAGAGCTTTTCTTGTGTGCCTGCTGATTTACATGGAGGTAACTTCCTTGGCTGCTAACCTTACACAACCTGCCGAAGTAATTTAATATTTGAATGCTGATGACCCACCTAAAATTCCTTTCACACCCCAGGGAAACCGTGCACATTCCCCCACAATTCATTAAGGAGCAATCAGAGAGCTGCTCTCGTTATTGGAGTGCAGGTGTCGGGCTGGGGTGAGGCAGGGAAGGAAGGAGGAACAGGAGCAGGTGAGGTCTCACCTGGTCACACCTGAGCCACGCCAGGGTCTCCAGCCAGGGACACACCACAGAGCCAGCCCTGCAGCAAACATGCACCTCCACATGCATTGCTGAAGGAAAGGTTCAGCTAGCTGGGATTTCAGTCTTTAGGTGCCAAATAAAAACTAATATAAAACAATAAATTTAAAAAACCCAGTGTTTCAGTAAGCCCCTTTGCTGTAGGTTTTTACATTCACTCTCCTTTCTCTGCTTTTCATGGACTTTAGGTTGCACTGGGCACAATGTCTGAAATGTATTTCGTCTTTTAAGGAGAGATTGTGTTGGATAAGAGAGGGACAGACAACCCAGTTTTATTTAAGTGTGTTTTTTTCACCCTCTATCACAGTTAATTCATTGTTTAACATGAGGCTTTAATTCAGTTGTCTTCATCAACGAGCTACTTTGTGTCCATATGGCTAATAAGTGTTATTCTGCATTCCAATTAATGGGAAAATAGAAAGTATTTTAACAGTGCAGCTGATCTAACAAAAAACACATCTGAGGAGGATTAACATTTCAAAGGAACTATTTGCTCAAGTGAGCTGTCTTTATTATGATCTAAAGAGGAGGGAGTTGAAGAAGAAACCTTGAGTAACACTTTCATTATGGTAGCTTAGATACTGGAAATTAAATAGACCCGACTGAATCATAAAAAATCCTTGTACTCGAGCCTGCAGAAAATTAAAACTGTTTTACCATGTGTCAATAGTAACAAATGAAAACTGGTAGAGATGAAGGAGAATACAGTACTGTAAATACTTTCTGGCAAACAAAAATATTGCTCCCTTTAAGTATGGCCTGTAAAAGAATATGATTTACCAGAAAGCATAAAGAGCAGGTGAACTGTATCAGTATGTTTTCATGGAAGACATAAGGCTCATTCTCACTTCTCAAAAATGTGTGGCCCTGGTAGTAGGCAATTGTTTTACTACGTAATACTAGCACAACTTTAATTTAGATTAAAAACATGACAGGTTTCCAATGCAAGACAGGCAAGTTTGTGTTTTGGGTTTTTTTAAAATCTCTATTTCTCCAATTTTTTAAACCTTGTTCTATTTACAGCTGTTCTTTCACTGTCCCCATCTGATGGGGAGGGGAAGCAAGCACCTGCTTGCACAGTCAAAGCCAGCATTGCTTCTCCCAAGCCAGCTGGCCACGGTGCCATGCCGGGTATGTACTCCTTCCTCTCCAGAGATCAAATGCATCAAGCAGTGTGAGGAGGGTCTCTGCCAGCCCAGGATCCACTGCCTGGCTTTCTGCAATTCCACAGCTGTGGAATCTGGCTACAAAATGCCCTCTCTGCTGAAGAATTCATCAACTTTTCTCAAAGGAGTGGAAAGAGTAAATCATAGTGTTGAGGTCCAGGGTATCCAGCATTAAGTCAGTTTATTCAGACTAAACTTTCTAAGTTGGAATCTTATAACGAAGAGGGATCTCAGGGTTGAAATGTCTCTGATTATTTCAGTTGCTGAGGTTCTTATGACCTTTCATACTGTGCTTGAAAAGTCTATGTAACATTAGGATGCTTATGGTGACCTTCCAGGAAGACACACATTAAGGGGACACTCCTTTGTCAGATCTTGCATTCTTTTAGGTTCCCTCCAGTCTGTGGAGCTCCTGATGCTGGTATGTGGATGGTGTTTGAGGGACATCACACCACCAAGTGAGCAGCAGCCCATGGTGACAGGGCTGATGCAGTCTCACGAGTGGCACCAGGCAGCCTTGAGCTGCTCAGTAGGCTGTTTGGCAAACATCTGCCAGGACTGAACACATTTCTGAACTCCCCATGACTGACACTATTGATTGGTACTGCTACCATTTGCACTACAGGAGCAGAGGAAAAAAATGGAGCCACTGCTGGTGTGGGTGGATCTGTTCATACCACAGACTCAGATGTCCCAGTGGAGGAAGGGCTCTGCCCTTGCTGAAGGGCACTCAGCAGCTCTCTGAGGCTGCTGCACACCAGAGAGCTCCTGGCATATGAAAGAAGGTGCACAGTCCCTGCAATTAAAGTGTGGATCTCTGCTAATAGATTCTAAAAACCACACATCTTGTCTCTGTCCCTGGAGGGACACTTCTGGAGGGACATGTCTGAGAGACCTGTGATGGCCACCAACACCAGCATATGGACTAGGGCCTTTCCAACCCCAGTGACAGCTATGTCCAATATATGTTTTCATGTTGAAGGTGATGGATATCAGAGGGTAATATGCATTACTAGATCTGTGTGTGGGTCCTCCCCAAACTAATGGCCCACTGATGACCCTCTAACCTCCTTTCAGATGGTAATTCTGAGGCATGCCCAGAGCTGTCATAATGTGGGGGCCTTGCTTTAGAGGGCAGCCCTCCAGCTGTCCTATTTTTCCATTTTTGTAGAGAAGCTGGGATGTGTGTGCCAGTAGAGGCAGTAGCAGCCTCAGGAAGATGGAAGTCCCATGGTCCAGCACTGTGAAATCTGTATCCAAATGCAGGGAGGGTGGATTCTGCCAAGAGGTCAAGCCTGTTGTAGTTACTGACACATATTGCCTTATTTTCACAAGAACTTTAGGAATTGAAAGGTTTTGACTGATCACATGAACACTTAAAGAGTTTTGCCAAACGTGTTTGTCAGAAGAGCACGGTTTCTCTAAGTTCTGAGAAATGTAGTTGCTGGAGTGAACCAAACTTGCAGGCACAGAAATGAAACTCCTTCTGATTCCACGCACAAAACTCAACAGTTGGGTTGCAGACTCAGTTTCAAGTCCTCTGGTTTTCTGTGTATGTGGTTGTCTTTGAATATGAGCCATCATTCTCCATAAACCTAGATGTACATAGATGCTTAAATGCATTTTTAAAGTGGCAGCATACATTGAATATTTGGCAATAACTCCTGGAGGAGCTCTAAACTCAGGTTGCTTTCTGCCTGGACACTGCCAGAAGTGTCTCCCTGTCATGTCCTGTCTCAGTCCCCTTCTTCCATGCCTCCAGAAGCTCTTGTGAGTGGGTTGTGCCTTTGTGTTCCATGGCAAAGCCTGGTGTACTGAGATCCTTGTCTGTAAGCATGTTCCCATAGCCTGTAACAATAACTGTAGCCATGAGAACCCCAACCGCAAATAGGAATCATAATGTTTATTAATTTCCTTTCCTCCATAGGGTTGAACTGTTTTCAAAATGTTGTTTATCATTATTATTTATTATGTGAGCTCCCTCTTGTGTCTTATTTTGCACCTGTGTAATCCAGTTGGCTGTGGGCCTTTTCTTTCACAGGGTGGATCTCATTTGAATGTTTTTACTAAGCAATTAATTCTTGTAATTTCTTTTTTCCCTTTCAAGACACCTTTGTTGTGATTCATTCAAGTGATCAAAAACAAAATAAATAAATAAATAAATAAATAAAAAACCAACAAAAAAATCTGCAATGTTTAACAAGAAAAAGTATGTTTTTGGCATGTAGTGCTGGTTTTCATGCAGGTGCAACTGAGGGCAATGACAGAGATTGAATTGCATTCAGAGAAGGCTCGATATGGAAGGGAGTTTCACCTCTGATCCAGAAACCCACAGAGGGTATTTACATAGCTGAGCTATACAGAGCAAAGTTACCCCATTAACATTTTCAGTGTCAGGCATGTGAGCACAAGTGCCCATCCACAGGGAATCACTGGCAGGGCCAGGCCCTTCCAGATCGTGTTCCTCACCCAGACTCCCAAGGGTGGATTTCTAAATGGTGGGAAAAAAGAGAAACCTTGGCAGCACTTAAAGTTTACATATACCTATTGCTCTGTGGAATGACTAACTTTACCCCAAAAATGACTCATACAGGCAGTGTGTTTGATCTGATTGCATTCGTTATTATTATTATTAATGATAATAACAGCACTGCAGCTGTGCCTCGAGGCCCCAGCTGAGATCAAGGCTCTGTTTTGATAGGCATTGAACACACTGAGAAGACAAACCTTGCCCTTGGGAGCTTACACCTGATCTGAAGAAGACACACAGAATGCAGGGAGAAGGAAGTGGTGTTATCTTTATTTTGCCTCAAGACAGAGAGGTTAAGTGACTTGCCTGAGGTCAGGCAGGTATTTGGAGGCAGAGGCAGCCCAGAGCTGTGCTCAAAGCTCCCAGGAGCTGGGGACCAAGTGGGACACACTCGTCCTCCCTTCAAAAATGCCTTGGCTCATTCCCAGCAAGGGGGGCTGCAAGCTGGCATAGGGCAATGCAGGATTTCAAGGGTTCCAGCAAGGGAGTGGCCAGCAGTGGCTGGAGGTGGGGGTGAGCACCTGGCCACATGCCTGCCCACATGGCAGGTCCATGAACCTTCATGCAGCAATACAACAAACCAAACTTCCCCTGTGCCCATGGATGTGAGCCATAGCCTGCCTCCAGCACAAGGAAATGAGCCTACAGCAAACCTCCCACTTCTTGGGCAGTTTGCCCCAAAATCAGTTTGTGGGATATCTCAGTGTTATATAAAGGCCTGTACCCCCAGGGTGGAACTGGGAATAACTAACAAACACCTCATGCTTCACCTCCCCAAACATCTTCTCTTTTGCAAGACCATAGCAAGTCTTGTGACTCCAGTTGGAGAAGCTGGAGAGTGGCAGCAGAGGTGAAACTGTTCTCAATTATCATCAGTGCTCTTGGCCAGATCTAAAAAAAAAAAAAAAAAGCCTGAAATTAGACCCCTCTTGCTACATTTTGGCACCTAAATACATGACCTGCTTTTGCAAGAGTGCTGACAATCGTTGGTATGGCAACTGTGATTACTGGAAATTTCCAGGGGCTTGGCTTTTTGGAAAGCTGGCCAGTTATTTGGGTGCTAATATTCAGGTTTAGAAGCCTATGTTTAGAACTTAGATGCCTTTTTTTTCTTTGCTTCCAATCACAACTACTTATTTATGAAAAATAGATCATGAGTTTAGACACATGTAGGACATGAGATGTAAATATGGGACATTACAGCATCCAACAGCTATGAGGGGCCAGGGGTAAAACATGCTGCAAAGAACCATTTGATTTAGCAATGAAAGAAAAAAGGATTCAAATGCAAAAGCTATCTGGAGTACACTCAGAAACAGCTATATTTCTAAAAGCACCTGAACTCTGAATGTCCACTAGCATCCTGCTAGGACACCAATTTTCTGTCAGTGACAGTTGAGGGCACCTCAGCAGGGGACTATCCAGTCCATTGAGTTTACATGGATGTATAATCCTTTTGTTGAGATTTTTTTGGTTCCTGTTGCAGCCTGTGGCTGTGAGTGCCACAGTTCCATATGTACTGTGTACACAATAGGTACACAGTAGTTGGAATATTGAGCAAAGACAGTAAGACTCAGAATTTACCAGAGCACTCAGACTATGAGTATGCATTAGGTGATACACCAAGGGACTGCTTCTAATACATTTATTATCTATGTTCTTTGCAAGTGAAATGCTGACAAACTTCTATATATTCTGCTATATTAAACTTTTTTCCCTGATGCTGAAATGAAATTAATTTTAAAGAAGTAATTTCTTGGCTATTCCCTTTGATTAGTTTTCCTTCTGCTTCTGTTTAGAAATATGGGAAATAATTTAGTACTCACACCGATATAACTACAGTCTGGATTTACACTCTGGTCAGAATTGTGTTATTTGGTTTTATCCTTCTAATTAGTTCACTTGCATTCATTTAATTTTGTGTATATATGGCCCATCTCTGTTGCCATCTTTATAATGGATTTATTTAGGAAAAAAGCCAAACTGAAGATATTTATATGCACATGTGTACAATGTCTATAAACTAATGTACTGTATGTGTGTGTGCAAACATGAGTGTACACACATATGAAATAAATATGTAAAAGTGAATACGTACCTGTAAGCATAAATGGGAAAAAAGCACTTTAAAAAATTACTGATAAAAGTGCTTTTACTCACACCAATAAATCTATATCCAAACTATTTTGCTATCTTTGGAAAGAGGGGCATATCAACAGACTCTAGTAACTTGGGGGCTTTATCCTCCCCAGGGACCTCTCTTTGCTGCTGGAAATTTTTCTCTCCTGAAGAACCCTGAGGTAAAGAGTTTTGGTATTTTATAATGACATTTTGACAGTTGCTCACTGGCAGCAAATTCGAGGCTGACTCTGAGGGTGTATTTGCCAGTTCCTTTTCCATGCTCTGATTTGTCATTCTTGGTCTGTCACAAGAGTCTGGGGGTTGTGAGCAGTGGGGATTTGTTTTCATTTCCTAGACATGTCAGTAGAACAAACAAACCCAGAACCATCCTCAGCAGGCTATGAAATATCTGGTGCCAAACGAGTTCACCTACTTGCTTGGCTGTCCCGTTGGACATCAAATCAAAGACTTGGTTTTCTCCAACTCCTAAATTCTGACACTTTCTAAATTTAAAAAGAAAGTTAAATGGCAATTCCAGCCTGGAACTGGCTGACAGGAGCCTACCCGGCTCCAGAAATTAATCCAGAGGAAATGGATACTTCAGAGATTGCCTTAATTTTCTTCCAAGATACTCAGAAACTAATATATATTCTGGTCAGCTCCATTCCAACAGGCTGGAAAATACTGCCCAAAAATGAAGAAACTGAGAGCAGGGATTAGCCCACATATCCTTGTTGTTCTGCACAAAGTGTCCTTTCATCCTGGTTGAGAATCCTTTTCCAAATTATTTCTTTTACGCCAGTCACATGGCTCTTGTGGCAAAAGGCACAGCTCTGTGAGTTAAATTGAAATTACAAGGAGTAATTAAGTTCCTGTGTGGTGCAGCAGAGCAGTGTGCAGTTCTGCATTCTCTGATCACAGAATCACAGAATTGCAGAATGGTTTGGGCTGAAAGGGACCTTAACTATCATCTCATTCCAACTCCTTGCCATGGGCAGGGGTTTTGAACAATTCCAGGGATGGGGCACCCACAGCTCCTCTGGGAAACCTGTTCCAGTGCCTCACCACCCCACTCTTGCTCTCAGAGCTGCCACCCTGGATCTGCCACCAGAGCCCCTGGAAACTTTCATCTCTATATAACTGGAATTTTTGCACTCATAATGACTAAAACCATTACAGTCGGTACACAGAATTAAGCACAGAAAATCTGTTTTGCTTTTAGTGCTCCTTTTTATAAAGATAGTTTTATTCAGGCCTGTCCACATACCACATGACCAAAAAATACCCTACATGTCCTACCCTCAAATTAAATTAAATCGAAATATACTAAAAAAAGTTTAAGAGAAGGTAAAGCTAACCAGATGGTATCTACAAATGTAGTAAACATCAAGCCAGTGTTCATTTCCTTGCAAAAATTCACCAAGAAACAAATCCTGAAATATTTGTATGTGGAAATGAAAAATGGAGAAATACAGAATGTAGTCTTTACTCTATAACTTTTCCCTGCTTACTGTTTATTCCCTTACTTTTTTTTTTTTTTTTTTTAAATCTCTGCTTTTACTCTAAAAGATGAAAATCAGCAGACCTTATTTCTTCTTTAAACTGACTATTTGCAGCCAGATCTCTGGTGCCTTTGAAGAATGACTACGTGAAGAGGCCACCTTGTATTCACACTGCTCAGGAGCTGCTCCAGCTCTTGGACCTTGGGGAATTCTGGAGTCACATCTGCTTCACACAGTGTCCAAGGAGAGAGAAAGTCACAGCAGCTGTTTTCTCTCATCTCTGTGGCTCATAAAGAGAGTGGCCTGTGCAAGGGCACAGAGAGATGTGCCAGGAGCCTCATTTTTTGAGAGGTCACCTCACTAAACTTCCCTACATAAAAGTTCGTCGATGCAAGTAAAGGTTTGGTGATGAGTAAGCCTAATTTCTCACACTGATGGTGTATCTTCAAAGTAAAGTCTGCCCATATTAAAGACCCTTTTAGTTCTGAGTATCATCTCAGTATCCTTTTTTCAGGTCTGCAAATGACTATTGAAGTTGTATAGTTTAAATTTTCCCCTGAATGACAATGCTCAATGTTAAAAAAGTTAAAGGATGTAGATACAGAGAGTGAAAACATTTTTGGTGTAGAACTGTTTTATCTTAGCAGTGGATAGGTATCATAGGCTGAAGTTGAGATTAGAGCAATCCAAAACAGGAATGAGTTTCATAGTTTTGTTTTTTTTAATAAAAAGCATAGCTGAGGATATGAAGATTTGCCCATTTCCAATGAGGACTGGCTCTCTTTTGTAAAAGACATGAGATATTATGTCAGCTGAAAGCTATGGAGCTTCCATCACATAGGATTTTTTCTTTCCCACGTGCAAGACCAGAGCAGGTAACTGAAATAAGCCTGGCTCACAGCTCAGGCTATGGAGAGTGTCTGACACACAATGGAAATATGTGCTCTTAACTACTGTCATTACGAAAAAACCCACAATACAGTTTGTGTCTATGTCCATTATCTACCTATTGTAAAGGCAATTTACCTATTCCTTACTTGTGGAAAAGACCTACACTTGTCTGTTCTTCCTGTTTCTGGGTCTGCTATAAGGTAAGGAGGCAAATATTTTATTTCTTTGCTCTATTCATCTTCCATATTGAAAAGAAACAAAAACTGTGTGACTAAGTATTTTGTCCTTTAAAAGCTTGTCTCCTTAGAAATTCCCTTCTTTTTCTGTCCCCCTGTCTTCTCTCTGTCTGCTGACAGTGCATAATTATAAGGCTATGCATTATAATGTGTGTGAATGTAATATATATATGTGGAACAAATAGAATGGAGGAGCATAAGCGTGGCACAACTTCTCATTTCAAACATCCCTTCTAATTCTCTGTGGCTTGAAACTAGCAATGAAAGCAGACTCACATGCAAAGGAAGGTCTGCCTACTACTCACAGGACAGAGGTCCAAAAAGCTAAATCCCTCCAGGCATGTAAAAACACTCTTATCAAAGGGGCTGTTCATAGGCACTCACACAGTGCAAGGACAACTTGGGTTTTTCCGTGATTAATGATAAGTTTGGAGGAATGCAAGCCACACTATACTCAGGGATTAGCTGTTTATCGAGCAAAATATATTGGGAACTGGGCCAGCTGGGGCTGCTGAGCTACACAACCTTCATTTGTTAGGTGCTCCTTTCCTCTCCTATTTCGTGAGCAAAGGATGTGTGTATGTGAACCCTAGCAAAGGCCTTTAAAGAATAATTGTGCACAGAAAGTCTGTTTTGCCTTGAATGTAGTCTCTTCTGTCTGCTGAAGTACTTGATGTCAAATGTTTATGAAGACATAATGTCTCCTCTTATTTTTGCCACCAGCATAAACTGGGCTTCATAGAGTGAACTGGTGCATTGTAACTGATATGCTTTCATTTATAGCCATTTACACTATCAATAATAAATACACTAATAACAAGCTATTACTGCTTATTTCCTATGCTATCCAGCTTTCTAGAGGTTATGCAAATCAGAAATGTGGGATTATTTGTGTCAATAGTGGCTGTTTTATTAGAAAGCCTGTCTTTGAAAAGGTGGTTTATGTGCAGATTGCGTGTAAAGTCCTGGGCATTTCAGGCACCCGTGCTGAAGTGCTGAATTCCTACCAAGTATTGAAACTCTGGGGTCACACTTGTGCCCACCCTAGGGATGCTGACTTCAATGGGGCTGTGCTGACCTGCACAGCAATTGAAGCTGGATCATCTAAAAGAAGAGAAATATGTGATGATAAATGCTTTATCACTAGCCAAAATTTTCAGTTGAGTTAGGAGTAAATGTCATTGAATTCCCAATGTACAGGCAAATATACAGAAATTACCATGGGGAATTGTTCATCTCAGACTGTATCACCACACGGGCTAACATCAGGTCCTGGAGTTGTTAGTAACTTTGTCTTTCTAGCAGTCCATAGAGAGGATTATATTTTGAAACTTGAGGGTTCTGCCTCTAGTCCTGAGTTTTCATTCTAGGGCATTCACACCAAAGATTCAGTGAAAATAATTTATCAAATGAAGATGTAGCTAGACAGGTTTAATTCCAAGAAAAACACATAAATCTTCAGACCACAGCAAATCATAGGTAAAACTACCCAGGAGGAGTTCTTGGTAGAAAATTTAAGCTCAGTGACCTTTTTGATTGCTAACAAATAACTTAGTGGTCTCTCTGCTGAACTTACACAAAGCAGTGACACCTGTGATGGTGGTTTCTGTGGTTGGGACACCTGTCAGCTAGAAATTGGGTCAGGGTGTGATGACTCAGTTCTCAAAAGCTGCCAAGCACCTGTCAGATGGTGGCAGTTTTCACTGTCTCCCAGCCTTGCTGTATGTGCTGACTTGGAAATACAGAGTTGTGAGTCCCTAGCACCTTCTCCAGCCTCTCCCTGTGCCCTGGGTCCTCCTTTATTTTGACCACTAGAAAGACAAGTGTGGCTATTTTTATATTCTGTGTCCATTTTTAATATGGTTTTTGTGTGTGTGTGGGCATGGGAAAAATTCTTGACTTGAAAACTAAGCACACTCTCTGCTCTAATGCAAATCAGGGGGAGCTCTGACTGATTTTTTGGGAGGAGGAGTTAATGCTATTTTATCTAAACAAAGAATCCAGGGATCCCTGATCACAGACTAGCATCCTCAAGAAAGCATCATATTCTGCTCAGTGCTTGGACACTTTAAGAAAACTCCAAGATAGGATCTCAGAATAAGAACTCATGTTTGGCTGTCTAGAATACAGATCTGTTCCAGTGGAGACATTTAGCTGCAGTTCATCCAGAGGTGTTTAAAACAGGCAGCAGTCTGAAGTAGTCTCTCTCTTTTGATGAAAGAGAAATTGTACACAGAGTTCATTTTTAGCTGGCTAAAGATAAGTGAAGAGAATCCAGCCTCAATGTGACCAGCTTATGATCCTACATGGAAAACAAGTAGCATTGAGAAGAAAGGGTGACAAAAGAGCTTCTCACACAAGAAAGTCAACTGACACCAGAAGAATAATCTTCTTCATTATTTCCTAGACCATTATTTCCCTTTTTCCAAGACACTGTGACCTGCTGTATTCCAGCAGGCAAGAAAATGCAACTCTGTCATTGCAGTACTGAATATGCAATATTCGTAATACAGAGTAGAAAATTGAGGTGTAGAAGGTAAATAATTTGTCTGCAGCTGCAAAATACATCAGTATTAGAACCAAGCTAATTATTATGGGGTTGGTGGTACCCATTACTCTTTCAGAGCAAGGTATTACCTTATTAATGGTTATTCCTGCTGTATTTAATGAAATAAATCTTCATGTAAAGCTACAACTCCTATAGTTTTAATTCCTTCACTGTGCAGCTTTAAGATGTGAGTGGGCTTGAAGGAAAAAAAAAGGAGGTGACCTCATTTAGATTTAATTAATTTTCTCTGAGGCTTGCTTGGTAAAATGCTTCTTTTCTAAGGTAAGGCAACTGTGATATCAGAGAAACAATGAGATGAAGCCCAAGAGTTTGAAACCATCTATGCTGGGACCAAACTTCCACTTGTGTTGGCTGTGCATTAAACCTGTTTCACATGTTACAACAGGAACCATTCCAGGGCCAAAAGCTGCTCAGTACACCAGGCTTCCTTGTTCTCCTATTTCAACTAACTCTTCTGGAGAGGAAGAGACACTTGTTTACATCAGTGAGCAGGTCAGGATCTGCTTCTTCTCTGTCCTGCACACTGAGTACCTTTTGTAAGTGAAGCTGAATGAGTGACAAGGCTTAGCATGCCATGGTTTTCAAAAACTTCAGCTCTCTGAGTCAGCTGATTGCAAGATGCTCAGCTATTATTTTAAAAAGAAAATGTTTCTAGATGTCTTCACTGAAGAGAAGAATTTGAAAGTGTTGTCATAAATGGCCCAGAAGCAGAAAGGTATCATGGAAACCCAAAACTGATTTGTTTTCTTATTTAGCAGAACATGACTACCAATAATTTCAAGGTTTTGGAGGCTGATTTAAGACTTCTGAATGCTTGGTATTTACCACGAAGTTGAATGAACACTGTTGAGGCAGTCCTGTTTCAGAGCAATTTTATATATCTGTGGGCTCTGTTTCAAGCCAGAGGTTTCCAAGTTCACATTTATTTTCGCAGGAGAAGCCAAGAGAGGTTAGTGCTTGCAGGTTTTATAAACTCTACAGGCTCACATGGAGCCAATTCTCCAGCCTTCCAATGTACAAAGAAAACTTTGTGTAACAAAATCCATGAGCTGATACAAAAGCCTCTGTGTCCCAAAGAGCTGTAAAACTACTGATCAAAATTTGACCCCAAATGAAAAGCTGAACAAGAAAGTGAAGAAGATACATTTATAGCTAAAATGTCCAGTTGGATTATTTTCACAAATGTCAAGTCTGCTGGGAACTTGCCTTTGATTAAGCACTGATCAGGTATATTTCTTGGCTGCAGTTCTCTTGTACCATGGAAATTAACAGGGTTTACTCATATCTATAGTATCAGCCCCAAACAAATGCAACAGACTTCATCTTCTGTTTCATGATTGTAACCCCCCACGTACACATTTCTCTTTCCACAAAGAAAAGCCCTTTTCATTCATGCCTCTGCACAATAATGTTGTTCTTCAGATGGGCTCTAGCTCATCCATAGGAGCCATGGCTTGGTTGCTGGCTTTGTAAATGTTGGCTGTCCCATGATATAAATTTGTTCTTCTTCTCCCAGTGCTGCACACAGGTAAAACCATTGGCTTCTCTTTCCCAGTCCATGTTACCACTCTGTGGCCAACTCTGAACTCCAATCTTCTACAAAACTTTTGGAGCCAGCCACAAAAACCTTTAAACATACTAGCCTGGTTCTCACTCCACAGATCCTATTTTTGGACAGTGCTGATTGTGGTTGATGCTGACAGTGCAACTTCCCAGCTGAGGCTGGACATTTGAATCCAAAGAGAGCTGAGCACTCCCTGTGTGATCTCAGTGCAGTTTGATGTCCTCAGTCAAGTTTGTTTCTTCTTGTGCAGCACTCATGGCACTCAGGATCTGCCAGGAAGAACTGAGGGTGATTCAAAAGAAGAAAGAAGGGGCCAGAACATCACACAACTTTTAATAAATGCAAAAGTCTGGCAAGTACAGTCAACAGAGCCCATGAAGCAAACAGTAACTGAAACACTGTGCACACATTTTCCCTCAGGCCTTCAATGATTCCATCACTTTAGTCCATTAATAGTAGTTATTGCTGTAGGCATAGGAGCAAACTTTGGCATGTATGAATGTTTTGGTAGGCAAAAGGAATAAAAGTTGCTAACTGTTTTGATGACATCCAGACAAGCAAGTGACCTTTGAAAGGAATATTTGCTAGAAAGAGGTAAAAAGGGGTTGGCAATAAACTGATTTTTCATGTCTCCATGATAGGTGGAGAAGCTGACAGCTTGAAATGACATTTCCACTAAAGATCATCTCCCACCTGTGGCTGGTTCAAGGATTGCAGGAAAGAATATACATAAAATAAATGCACCCTGTGTACTCTTGTAGACACAAGAAGCTCAGATTAATTCAGAGTAAGTTTAGAGTTACTTGTCTCTCAGACACCAAAACTCACCCCCCTTCACCTGCCAGCTGAGCTCATCTCCACCTTCCTCCTGGCTTTTATTAACACTGCTTGCATGGAGGCATTCACTTGATATTTAAATTGACAGCTCAATTATCTTTTCAAATTTAGTGATGTGACAAGCCAGGGGTTTTATCCCATTACAATATTTCTAAGTGACAAAATTATTTTATCTCTCCTTGACAGTATTATTGACCTGTAATCAGCAGACGAATGGGAGAAACAGAGGTCATCTCAAAAGTAAAAAGCCAGTTAGAAAACTGTTTGGCCAATTATGTCAGTCATCTTGACTTAATCTTGCAGCAGAACAAGGAAAGATTTGTTGCTATGAACCTTGGCCCAACAAACCCTACATGGAAATCTTTCCACTCATTTGAAGGAGGGTGTCTCATGCCTATGACTTCTTGCAGTGAGGTCAGTGAGCCCCAGGGGTTGATGGAGGATAAAAAATAGTGAGGGGTCAAGGTTTGTAAAGCAAATCAATTTTCTTAAAGAGAAGATTCTTCTCAGAATCAAGAACCCTGTGGCTATGTTATAGGTCAATTTTCACAAGGTTACAGCTGCTACCAAGCATCTGGGCTAGACAGCTTTCTTGACTGTTAAATCTCTTCATCAAGTTGGTCGATGTTTTTCTTTGAAAATGTGTTTGCTTTTAAAAATACTCTGCATTTTTTTAATTAAATATAAATGGTTATCACACATGCTTCATTTATAAAGCTGTCTCATTGACACAGGAACATAAAAGCCATCTGTGGGCTGCTTAATCGTTTTAGCAATATTTATTTTTCAGTGTGTCTGTTTAGTTGGGCTTTTAGGCTTCATGAGGAATAAAACATGCAGTAAATCAGAAAACAAAAATATGTTTAGTATCAATAATGCAAAGATTTTGCCAACAGTTTGAAGTTGCTTTAAATCAGAATCTTCTAGATAATAGGTCTTCAAATATACTATCAAAACCTCAGCAGAATAGATTGTTATCTATTATTTGGCATTAAGCATAAGCTTTCACTGAGCTGGACAAGCCCATGCTACAGATGAGATAAGCTTTGATTTCTCTTATATTGGCCAAAGATTTTTGGGTTATTCACCAGCCTGTACTCAAAGCTGGACAATCCCTCTGTCTTTCAGCTGGATGAGGATAGTCATGGACTGATTTTTTTTCTAGGATTTTCTAGGATGTCATTCATACAACATCCATCACAAGGTCAGGGTGTCAGAGATGTCTCCTTTGATGGCCATGCAAGGCCACCAGTGAAGCAAGCCCACATGAGCCCTTTAGGATGCTGCTGCTGCAGGTCCCTGCCAGATGAGCTGGGCCAGACACAGCAGTAGCTGGGAGGAGCTGGAGGCAGAAAGACATACCAGGCAACAAAACTAAAGCTTTGGCTTATGCCAATATTATTCACAGAATCACAGAACCATTTGTGTTAGAAGGAACCTCTGGAGATCATCTGGTCCAACTCCCTGCTAAAACAGGTTCACTCAGAGCAGGTTGCACAGGATTGTGTCCAAGTGGGTTTTTAATATTTCCAGAGATGGAGACGCCTCAATCTCTCTGGGCAGTGAGTGCTCAGTCTCCCTCACAGTAAAGAAGTTTTTTCCTCAAATTCAGATAGAATTTCCTGTGTTTCATTTGTGCCCCTTCCTTGTCCTGTCACTGGGATCCACTCAGAAGAGTCTAGCCCTGACCTCTTGACATCTGCCCTTAAGATATTTGTATACATTGATAAAGTCCCTCTTGTAGAAATGGCAAAGAGAAATTCTCAGTTTGGAATAAATGCTGGGAGATGAATACCCATGTTGTTATCCAAGCTAAACTATTCACTTATATTTATAAGCCAAGTTTTTTCTATGGAGACAGGTGATGCTTTGTAAAAAAGGATCACTTACAATAATTATTGTTATTTTGCATATTACCAAGAATTTGTATAAAAAGATACTGAAAAACACCACAAGAAAGCCCCAAAGAGACAGTCATAAAAAATGAAGGGAATGGAAATTAAAGCAGAAACAAAACCACTAGAACTCTGGGACATCTTTACTCTTATATATAAAAGTTTCACAATTAGCTTTGACCTAGAAAACACTTAAATTTTAGAAAAATAACCATTATTCTCTCTAGATTTGGAATAATTTCTATATTTTTGAAGCTGATGTTTTTTCTCGTGTTGAATATAGTATGAAGGACAAATTACCAGAAATCTTGCTAAAACCAAGGAATAAGTCCACATAACTTCTGTAGAAATGCCTGAGAATGAAACATTTCTTGGACAGGCACAGAAAACTGTAATGCACAATATAAACCTGATGTCATAACAAGAAACACTTTCAAAGTAATTCCTCTAGAAAGAAGACTAATACTAGGCATGTATTTTGGTAATCTTTTTACCCTATTTTTTCTTTATAGAATTTAACTTGGAATAGCAATACTGGACATGCAGAAATATAAACACTTCATTTAGACACACTGCAAACATGTGTTCAAACACGTCTGCTTGCTACAGCCTATTAAACGTTATTATGCACCTTATTAAAAATTCTTTGGGCAGCAACACTTGTTCAAACAAGGTGCACCAAGGCTATGGATATGTGCTGGGGCTGAGTGACATTGCAATAAACTGAGCTGAAATCCTTTTGTTATCTCTGTTCTGAGTAAATCACCCAGGCCA
This sequence comes from Buphagus erythrorhynchus, assembly GCA_013400855.1. Classification (NCBI taxonomy): domain Eukaryota; kingdom Metazoa; phylum Chordata; class Aves; order Passeriformes; family Sturnidae; genus Buphagus; species Buphagus erythrorhynchus. Next base: position 37,430 of record VZTT01044173.1, read on the forward strand.
GCCTTCAGCCTGATGGACAGCTAGAGCTTGGGGCACATCCAAAGGGCATCTGGGACACTCATGTCATGACATTTTGCCCTATATGTGTCTGAGTGCTTTGTCTTTGGTGGAGTTAAATGCTAAACTGTTTGAATGTGGGGTAAGAGTTTGCAGTTAAATTAAAGATGGCTTTGAGCCTTGAGTTCCACCTCAGAAATAACTGCTCCCTGTTGCCCAAGATGACACAAAAACTCAAATTTCCCATTTCACTGATCCTAGATTACTCAAAATTGTTTAGTCTCAAGAAAACCCCCAACAAACTGTTGTTTACTTTGCCAGTAATTCAAGGGCATGTAGTGATAGGACAAGGGGGAATGGCTTTAAACTGAAAGAGGGTAGATTTGGATGGAATATTAGGAAGAAATTCTGCACTGTGAGGGTAGAGAGCCCTGGCACAGATTTCCTAGAGAAGCTGTGGCTGCCCCATCCCTGGAAGTGTTCAAGGCCAGGTTGGATGGGGCTCTGAACAACCTGGTCTAATGGAAGGTGCCCGTGCCCATGGCAGGGGTTGGACCAGATGGGTTTTAAGGTCCCTTCCAACCCAACCAATTCTATGATCCTTTGATTCAGAAAGAGTAATTGAAGTTTCATGTTCACAGCATTATCTGAAACAAAGCAAGTTTGGCAGTTCAATGCATCTCCCTGCTCTAACTAACTGTGGGACAGGGAATGCTCAGCTTTGGACAAGGCTTCTTGTCAGTCAGTCTGACTAGTGTGGGGAAATTAATCTTGCAAAAGTCGTAAGAATATGCACAGGACTTTCTTCAGCAGAATGGACTTCAAAGGAATTGTTCAGAAGAAATGAAATCTGTAAAAAAAACAAAAAAGCTTTTTTGAGGGAAGGGTGTTTTCTTTCTCTCAAGGCTACTCTTGCCAAAAAGCCATGGATATAGAATTATGCCTTATATGTAGTGAAATTAGGAAAAGAATAACTCAGGAAACAGGTGACCAGCTCCAGTCTAATTCATGCCCTCTAGAAACTTGAGTTCAGATCAAAGGTAGCAAGTTGAAATGTTTTGCTTTTCTATTACATGTTACTCAACCACCACATAATCTGGCATAATTAACAGATTAGGATCAACTGAGGTCTGAACCTCATATAGGTGGAAAGATAGAGAGTGTAAGAAAATTGCATAGTCTGGGAGGTTCAGAAAAACATCTGAGCTGAATCTTCTGCTCCTTTGAATTTTATTTGCTGCTGGGTATTAAGATAATGGAGCAATCAGACATTAGATCAGGAGCTAGAGTTTACCAATTTATGGTGACACATGGCAATTCCTCCTTGGTCTCACAAAGCTTTATTCATGTAGGGGCTTTTAAATTATTTTTACCACACTGACAAACTGTATTTTTTTCACACAAAAAAATGTATATCACTCGTCCAGTAAAAAAAAATAGCAACAGCTGAAAGTGGAATAGCCAAGCCCAAATACATATTAAACAAGAGCACTTAATGCATAAGTGGCATGAAGAATTTCCTACTACGTGACATTAGGTTTTAGGGATCAGGACTTCTAGAAATAAGAAAAAAAAAAAAAAAGAAAGAAAGGAAAATTAACTTGGGCAGAAGGGAACACCACATGTCTTTGTATCACACAGTGGAAAAACTGGGAAAACTGAGCAGCATGAACAAGTTTGAGAACAGCTGTCAGTGGTGTTCCCATCCCACTGTGCTGTTGTGTGAGAAAGGAATTGCTACGCTCAGCAGTGCCAACAGGGGTGGTGCTTTGGGCTCTGGATTCAGCTCGGCAGATCCTTTAGGAAGGGATGCAGTGTCCTGCAAGCTGCAGGCTGCTCACCACGAGAGCCCTGCAGACCCTGGCACCAGGGCTGTGGTGATGGGTGTGCCTGGCTGTGACTCCCCTGGGGAAGGCAGGTGAGAACTGGAAAATGCAAGGGCTTTCTCCAGCTTCTTGGGATCTTGGCCAGCAGCCATGGGGATGGCACCAGGCTGGACATGATGTCAGGCAGCACCACCTCAAGCTGGCAGAGAGCTGCCTCCACCCATCTTAGTTCTGATCAGATTTTACCCTTTACCCTGTGGAATAGAGGCATCTGGGCTATGTGTTTTCCTCCTCTTTTTGTGGTAACAGTCCAGGACATCCATTATTTCCTTCAGTGAGTAGGAACCAGTCAATGTTCTCATCAAATTACAGCATTCCACAATTAAACATAAATGTCATTCAGATCCCCTGAGAATGGACCAAGAACAACAGAAAGACTCATGAAATGTAGCAGCTCTTTCGTAAGAGCCATAATCACCTCCTGGCTCAAAATCTGTTTATCAAGGATGGGTCTGTAGGATGCCTTTTATAAGAACAGTTCCCTGTCATTTCCTCATACAGTTATTTTCCCTTGCAGGTGCTCTGGCATTTTTGAAACAGTATGTGGATTCTGATAGCAAATCATGCAACAAGTGTTGGACATGCAGCCTAAGCACCCAGCTGACCTTGGTTTGTGTGTGAGTGTGTATGGAGGAGAGGAGCAGCTGCTAAAGTTTTGCAAGGAAAGTAAGGTTAGCAATAGGCCAAGAAAATACAATGTGCTCTGAAAGATTTGATCATTGAAATGTAGAACAGCCAACTTTGAAGTGCTACAGAGAGTGATCAGGCATGGAGAATTCTGCACTGATTTACTTCAGTTTGGTTCTCTTTTATAGGATGTTTCAGAGGGAGCTGGAGAGCCAAAGGTCACTGTTTTTGAGACACTCTAGGTTTCCATGACTGCAAGAATATGACAATCACACCATGTATCCTTTGACTTTAGAAAATATCCCCAGACACTGAACAGGCAATCAACCTGCCTTTTTATACTTTGGAGAAGGCTTGTTTTTCCTTCTTGAAGAAAGTCATGACCTGTCATTAGTTTCTTCCCCTGAAACACATCACATTGCTGACAGTAAAATGATGTTTTCATTCTAAGAATTCTACAGGGAAAAAAAAGGGAGCAGTCGTTTTCTCAAGGAAATAACCTAACAAGACTGTGGTGATTACAGCAATTGGCTGGACATATCAGAAAAATAACTGCAATGACTAATCCAAAATAAAAAAATTACAAGAAAGGAAATGCCAATTGCCTGTTTTAGAATCAGTTTATGTGGAGAGATATTTTGAAGAGCTTCACTTCAGTCACCAAGTAAATTCATTGTGTGTGGTTGATGAAGAAAAATATTTTTATACTTCCCAGTAAAATATGTGATAGATTCATATCAAAGATTCATATGTCACTTGTGAAGATGATAAAAATCAACAATACAGGGAGTTTTACTGCAAAAATAATATCACATCACTTGGAAGATATATAACATCACTTACCATTACCCTAAATTACACCCCAAAGCCAAAATCTAGCTCCAGAAGCACAAAAATCCAGCTGATACCAGTTAAGTCCCCTTGATACTAACATATAGTAAAAGGAAAATGCTTCCTTTGAGTAGAGTTGGGAAAACCTGAAAGAGGAACTTTGTTTAATTTGCAGAAGTTGCAAATTAGCTATGCAATTCTGGTTCTGAATATGCAACCCAAAATTTTATAGCCCACTTCAGAAATATTAAAGGAGCATATTCACAAAGTTACTTGAAACAAGAACTAAGAATGAGCCAGAAAATTTCCAAAGAGGGCAAAGTGAATTAGCTCAATGAATATCCTCTGTGCTACAGTGCTCTGTGTTAGCTGAAGTCTTGGATCACTGTATCTAGAGTTTTATTATACAGGCTATGTGCCAATAAAGTTTATCTGAAAAGATCTTTGAATTGTTCAGGTAAATTCTCTGTGCAATCTTTGAATCTCTTTTTCATGTGCAAAGAGAAGCTTTGATTTGACTTTTTTTTCAAAAATGGGAAGAAGCAGATCACTTTTATATTCAGCTCTCATTTCTCTCAAGCCATGAAAACCAAAATACATAAGGGTCCAGAAAACATCTCTGATTTTGCCATGAAAAGCTTGAAAACACTCAGAGTTTTAAAGGCTAGAGAATAATTACATGGGTGACTGAATATGCAATTTCTTTTTCTTCTTGAACTTAAACATTGGGAAAATGACAGACAAGGAAAAAGACAATCTGAAATTGAGCATTCCATCCTTTCTGGAAAGCATTTTTAACCTTTAAAGTATAAATACAGGTAGATTCCAATGTGAAAGGTTGTTTTAAGTAGGCATTCAATTTTTATTGCAACACGTCAAAAACAAATGTTTGACAATTTTTTGACTGCTTTCAGGTTTTCCTAATAGTGTTTTAAGTAGAGAAAGTTCAGCATAAATTTCTAGATTGTTTCAGTTCCTCAGCTGTTTTGCCTGTAGATTTTTACCTGTGCAGTTGGATTACTCCTTTTGCAGGTTTTGCTTAACACATGTTGCAAACAGTGTGTAAATAAAGAGTAAATGTCAGTCTTTGTCAGTAAGTGAGCAAAAGTTACAGGATTTTCCTCTTCAGAAAGCCAGTGTTTCTGAGACAACTGAAAACCAAAATTAAGCAAACTCTCTATTCTGCACTCTGTAAGATCCACCTTCAGTGCCCTAATGGCTTTCAAGAAGAGGAGAAGGAGACTCCAAACATCATCACATCTAGAGATTTAGGTTTGAGAATATGGGTCTCAGAAGTAAAAGAAGCCACTCAGCTGCTAAATTATTTAGAAACCATTTTGCAAGTTCAACTGGTACAGTATTTTGCCCAAAGTGTTCAGAGGAATAGCAGTCCAAGAAGTAAGTATTCAAATATGTAATACTAATCATATCAAGTTCCTTTTTTTGTCTTTCTCCTAATTTCTGTGTTTTAAGCCCAAATATTATGGTTAGTAAATGGTTGTATGAGCATAAGGAACTTACAGACATTTGAGATTCCTAAGGGTCCTGTCTGATCTCCAGGTGCCCCCCTACATGCTTTTACCAGAAGTCCTGGGTCAGTCTTAAACAGTGGTCTTGGATGAATTTGGAGATTTCAGATGCACAAGACATACATAAACCTAGTTTAGGCAACTGGGTGGAGCCCAGAGTGTCTGGACATGGATCAAACCAGAGTATATTTTCACATGGCTTCCCTGCCCTGAAATACTGTTGAATAATGACACTGGAGTCCAGTTTTGTATGTATATTTTTGAGCAGGTTTATATGAAACCCTTGCACACTGTGGGACAGTTACTTGCTTGAGTATTCCTCATGATGACATGTTTTGATAAGGGATCGAAAATTAGGAGAGGAGTTATGCTTAATTTTCAGTCTCTAGAGAAAAAATGAAGGAGGCAAAGGCTCAACTCTAAATCCCTCACTGGAGGGACAAAGATGGTTCTCCAGAAACCCTCTGGAGGGAGCAAAGCAAGATCTGGGACTTCAGCCCTGCAAGAAGCACACAGAAGAGCACAGCCATGGAAAGAATGTAAAGCTTCAGTGGCAGCCCCTACAGCAAACAGAGCTGCTCTGATGAACACTGGTGGGGCAAAAACCCCTGTAAAACTGCTCTTCAGAGGACACAATCTACCCCCTCCAGGGAAGCCACCCCCACAATGCAGCTGGTGCTATGGCCACAGTGACAGCATCTGAGCTGCTTATTCCCCTTGGAGCAGCTTTATTATCTTCTTCCCAGCTCAAAGCCAGCCATCTTTCCCATACAATTACAAACAAGGACCTGTTGGTGAAGTCAAATCCAGATGGACACAGCTGTTGTGGCTGCTGAAGGCTCCTCTATCCCCTGGCTTTACTCATGCACAGCACTGCTCTCTTTTGTTGTTTGGATGGGAAGGACATTTCAGCTCCCCCTGTGCACAAGAGCAGAATGGAGCCAGCAGAGCCCTCATTTACTCTTGCTGTTCTCCTGACTGGTCTTCCTCCATTTCCAGTTGGTTTTTGCACAGAATCTGAGCTGTCATTGCTGTATATTTATTCCACTCCCTCTCACAGGCAAGCTGAACCAATACATCAGAACGACACAGGTGAGATATTATTCTGATGTTAAGTATAAAAATCTATCTCTTCACTGATCATGGAGGAAAAAATCTGCTGCCTTATACTGGCAACTGTTGATTCAATGGCTGTAGAAGTGCAGGGTGTAGAGGGCAAAAGCTTTTTTTATTCAAAGGGAAATTATGCTTTAAAACTGGCTTTATTCCAGCACTGTTGATAGACCAGGTCTCTCTCCTTCCCTCTCTTTCTATATAATCTCAGTTACTTACAACATTAAAGGTCTTTAGAAGCTTCTTTCTTTAGAGCTCTGTTTCTGCCCCTCATCACCCCGGTGAATGACAACTTGAAAGAAAACCAGGAGCTTTGCTATGGATTTAGAAATGTCTCAAAGCAAATCACTGGATGCCAAAGAAGCTGCCAGACTACTGCACCTCGCAAGCACTTATAATCAGGGAACAAAGGCGCTGGAGGCAGCTCTGGGGGGGAACCTTTTGTGGAAAATATTGACCAGCAAATTACACAGCAGACAGTGCTTTGGCACTTGGCTGTCTAAAGGTGACTCAGACTATCCGTTTAGCTCAGCGAGCTGGTTTCTAATTACACCAAATGCCTGACTCTTGTCAGCAGGCCCAGTACCTGCTAAGCAGGAGCTCTTCACATGTGTCATTCATTACCTCACCCTGCACCAGCAGCCATCTCTATGGGGAGAATGGTTGGCAGCATCTTTAGCCTGGATAATTTTCTCAGAGAGAGGGTTAAAAGAGAAGCCTCAAAACAATTCTCTTCTACCCTTAAAAAAAAAAAAAAAAAATACTTGCACAAAACCCAGCAAATCCCCCAGCCACCACATGCTAATATCAATAAATACCCTGGAATGAAATGATGGCAAGCTGCTGTCTAGGGTTTAAAAGTTGAACATAGTATACTCTTCCTGGGTTTTAGCTGGACTCTTGCTTTGGTGCCAGAGTAACAGCTGTAGCAGCTGCAGATGCATTTTACCACCCAGTACAGGCACCTGCTATGACCAAGGAAGTGAAAACCCACAGAGATGCAATTTTCTTTTAATTACATTAGCCTGGTTTTGGCAGCCAGCCATGCACCATGGCATTGGTGGGGATGTGGACTCTATTCACAATTACAGCCTGTCTGTGGGCTGCTTTTGACACTTGGCAGGTTACTTCAAAGAGGAACAGTGAAGGATCCATGTCAGTGCTGAATCTTGTTCAGGAGAAATAATAGATATTGGCATGTTTTTTATTACACAGGTACTGTGTCAAACTCTGAGATCAGTTTTTTATACTTTTCAGACTAGCTGGGTCAGAGCAGCTGCATGTAGCACTGAAATATAAAGGATCAAGCCAAGAGTCTGAGGAGTGCCTTGAAATCACCTGTGCTGTTTTATTGCTATTTAACCCAAATGATGCATTCCTAGTACACCTCAGTACAGTTTGGGGGGTGTGAGTGAAGCTGCTCCCAAACACCCTGCTCCCAGTGAGTTGTACAGATGAATATTTTGGAGGCTAGGCTTGCAGACATGAGCTGTGTGCTGCTCATGGGCCAGAGCAGGCTCTAGCCTGTTTCATTTATTCCTAGAGACAGGCAGCTTCATCTGGCTGTCCTTGAGTGCTGTGAAGAGGATGGCAAACTCTGGGTGTTTTCCTTAAGAGGAAGAAGCTGTTCTTTGCTCCCAATATTTTCTGTGGCTAAAATTACCTTTTGCTGTAACAGATGCCTTCAAGTAAGTCCAGATCTCTGTGCTAGGATGGTCACAATGAGAAATAACATCCTGTTTCTTACAGCTTGCATGAGATTCTTTTTGCCAGCTTGCAGAATACATTGATGAAACTCTCATGACCCTTAACACTACTCAGGCAATGCCTGTTCACTCTCCACTTCAGCTCAGGTGCTGTCACTACCTGAATTAAGGCCTGTTCTCATGTTAGGCAATCTCCTTACTGCTTTTAACCCTCTGGGCACCATCTCAGGATATGAACCATGATGCAAAGTAGGTGTATATATCTATTTTATATTTTGCCCAGCTACATCACGAAAGCTGACTCAGAAATATGTGGCAAATAGCTCACACTTGCAAGACTCTTGCTATGCTTACCCTGGCACAGGGGGTGTAAGTGAGGAAGACCCTTGACACCCTTCTCTGCCTTAAGAAAGCCCCTGCAACCACCAAACAATGTGCTCCTTGTTGCATCACCCAGACCTGGTCCATGGGCCACCAAAGACTGTGAGAAGCAATGCTCCTGGTATGGAGGAGCTGCCATGAAGGATTTTCATGGGCACCTGAGTGATTTAATTTGCAGAGTACAGGGCACAAGACAGATGAGGCTGAGCACACATTCTCTATCCAGAGACCTGACAAGTCTCTCCATCCTGCAGGAGACAAGACAAGGAGCTCACTGTGGCCTCACACATGTCAAATCAAGAGCCATCAGTCTCTCTGCCCCTGCACTGTCAGAAAGAGACTGCCCCAAAACCAGAGCAAACAGCAAGCTGTGAGCCATTCCCTCCACAGCAGGACTGTAAGGCAGACTGGAGACCATGCAGTGTGTTTGCAGGACACTGAAAATCTCACTTGTCAGAGGAGGTTGAGATCTGGGCTGTACTATCAGCAATGCCTGAGCTTTGTCACAGGGAACAAACATGGCAAGAGAAGACACAGATTTGGCTTCTCTGACCTATCTTATCAAATGGGTCAATTATGTTCTGAACAACAGGCCTTGTGGGTCCCTCAGCAACCATGATTCTGTTTCTGAAGACCTTTATTCCCCAAGTGGAAGGACTGCACATTGCTGTCAACAGCACTCAGGCTTGTCTGGAACATAAAAAATGGAGGTTCAAGGAGAAGTTTGTTTTAAATAACATTTTCCATGTAAAATTGTGCTCTGGATTTTTCATTAGTAATATTTATATAAAGGACATCACCATGGTATTTAGGAATTAAAAAATTAAAAGGACAGACTCCAAGCCTCTCAAAAACAATTACAGTAAAAGCAGGGTAAATGAAAGAAAAAATCTGGTAGATGACGTCAGAGTAATTGTTCCTGCTTTGAATGACTCCTGGTGAGAGGAGGATAAAGCCTGAAGTGAAATGGTGAGAACAAAAACAAAAGAAAAGAGCAAAAACTGGAAACAGCAAAGGAATTAAAAGGAATTGTGTGGAGCCTCTCTCCATCTTCTTCAGGCCCTGCTGAGATGTAGAAGACCTAAAGCCCTACAAAACAGAAACAGAAGGTCAGATGTAGATGTAATTCAGTTTTGCACATATTTGAGATGTTGACTAGATCAATGGTGACCTTGAAACAAAAGGAATGGTTGTCACTGGATTTGAATGGAGGTTTGGGTACCTTCAGCAACTTCAGCACCACAGCACAGGTAGGCAGCCTAGGAAGTCATGGATGAACGGACTTATTCTGACAAATATAACATTTTATTCTCATGTTTCAAAATAATGCTTTGACCATGCTTCCTCTGGAAGTCTGTATTCCTAGAAGGAGCCTTGTAATGCTCTCATGGCACTGAAAGAATGAGAAAGATTTATTTTGTTTCATTTCACGTCTTCTTGTTTGAAACAAAAAACTGAATTTGTAGTCAGTGCCTGTTTCTGCCTGCAGAGGAGCAACCACTCCAGAAAGAGCAAATCTTCAAAGTCTTGGAGGGTTGTGGAAGATGGAACAACTTGCACTGTCAGCCACAAAAAACAGGGACAGCTTCTGGGGTAGGAAATCATCTAAGGAAAAAAAGCTAAGTGCCAGAAACCCCATATACACTTGGGTTGTTGCTTTTTTTTTCTTTTTTCTTAATCAGCTACAACAAGCTTGTTTTTGTGCTGCATGTGAGGGACCCGAGAGGCAACCCACACCATAACTGCTGGAGATACTTTGGCTTTGCATTTTTTCTTAACTATGGCAAGGAAGCCTTGGCAAAGTTATGGGTAGTATAAAGCATCAAGGATACAAGGAAATAGAGGAAAAGAAACTTTAATGACTTCTGAGTGTATTGCTTCATACCTTTGATGCCTCTTTGGTGTAGTATTTTCCGGAGTCCTCCAAAGTTATATATTTTATAACCCTGATTTTAAGGTATTACCCACTCTATTGATAGTTCACAGCAACACCAGGCAATCTCTGAGTTACTCCTTCACAGTGTTGTGGCATTTATCTAGTCACAGGTGAGGGCTGAGTTTGCTCAGTATTTCCCAGTCATTTTCTAAGAAATAAATCTTAATTATGAATCATTCCTGAGATTGTCAGGACATGAATTTATGGATATATGGGGAAACAGAAGGGAGGGACTCTCACCAATTTCCACCCCTGCAAAACTGTAACTTTAAGATTTGTTAGCCCTGTCATCTTTTACAGTAAGTATTGCAGCAAGCAAGATGAGCTGCTGGAAAGGAGTCATCATCAGACACACACAAAGCAGAGGTAAAATGTTGAGGAGTTTCTAGGTTGCTCTTGCTGTTGTGGCATAACTTTGATCTCATCTCCCATGCTACTCTTAACCCTGTTCTCATCTATTCATCCTCTTACAGTGTCTATGGCTTCATTGCCCCAGATCTGAAATATTACTGTACTCCTAAAGTCATCAGTCTACCACTCCCACTCCCCATGCTCCCCACCACACCCTCTCCCAAAACTCTCAGTGAAGCAAAAGGCTTATTGGGATTGTGTGGGTATGAAAACTCACCTTCACCATGCAGAAAATCCTCCTTTCCCCACGAGCCAGAGTCTTTGCTCTTCACAAAGGGGAAGAACAGCTGGAAATGTCTTCTTTAATAAAGACGTGTTGTTACACTTTATTTTTGGTAATCGGACTGAGAGAATCTGAAAATGAGAATATTCTTTTGGGGAAAGTTTAGTGGCAGACTAGGTCACATGTCCAGGGAGTAGTGCAGTCCTCAAGGGCAGAAATCTTCCAAAACACCTCATAAGAAAAAATAATGCAGTGTACAGTTACATATACAATTCATTTGCATCTGAATGTCCAGTATTATCCTGGCATTGTCTTATCTACATACAGCTGCACATGAAAGACCATTACAGTTATGTCAAAACAAAGCAGCCCATTACAGTTCCCTCCGAACCCAGACCACGTGCCACCCCCTTCTCACTGCCACCCCTTGCTTGTCTAAAAGTGACAAGGCTCTTTCCCAGACAGCTCCTATTGATCAGCTCCTGTTGGCAATGCAAATTCCTTCCATGTGCAGTCAGGCATAGCCATGAGCCTGGAGCACAAAGAGGTGGAGCTGCTCTTTGCCTTGCACAACTGGAGAATTTCCTGCTGTTTTCCCAGTCGTCCACAGGCCAGGTCTATCTGCTCCACATCAACCCAGGACATCCCATTCACTCCATGCCTCCTACCACAGGGCTCTCTGCAGGCAGCTTCCCAGGCAGGGCCTGCATAACTTCTAGCTTTGTTTTTCTTCATGTAAGAAGACTTTTTGTTATAAAAGCAGCTCTCAGTGTGCATAGAAGATAATAGGAAGACTCTCAAATCATGGGGAATATCCCTGACCAGGGACATTTATTGTTATTGTTGGGGTTTTTTGTTTTGGTTTTGGATCTCCTGAGCATCAGCATCAAAGCTCACCACACTCGAGCCTATACAAAAGAACAGAAAGTACAGCAAGCACTGACCATAAAACACGAAATAAATAAACAGTGGATGAAAGGCAGACCCTCCAAAAATAATTAAATTATGGATAATTTCACACTGTTTTAAAAGAAACTTTTTCCCCCTAAATTCTGCTCTCACTGATGTAGATGGAAAAATCCTTTGGGCTTCAAAGGGGATAATGTCAGGTCGTTGCTGAGCACTTCAGAAGTACTGTTACAAATATTTGATCAAGCACAGCAAGAAACCTATTTCAAGGGACAGGATTAGGACCCAGATCAACTAAGTTTGATACCAGGGTCTTAATTGTTGTGTTAAACATACCTTTAAAATCCTTATCAGTTTGATAGTGAAAGTAATTTCTCAACTGAGATATCTGATATGCACCTGGGGTGGGTTTTTTCTGTTTTATGTTCTCTTTTTTTTTCCTTTTTAGATAGCTAGATAGGTACAAACCAACAAGTTAGGAGACATTATGCTACTATTAAACTATAGCATATGTTATTATCTGAAGATATTTCCAAAAGCAAGAAACATTGTCCAGACAGCTTCAGGTTAAGGGAAAATAATTTTTTTTCTTCTTTATGCAAACTGAAACACTTCTGCAAATGGCCTGTTTTTGCAGTACTGTTATACACCAGTGTTTTCCTGAGCAAGGTTAGAGGTGCTGCTCTAGAGGATTCATGGTACTGAAGTGGTTGAATCATTTATCACTCCTGAGTAAATATAAAGTTCAAATTTATGTTTAACAGACATGTGACCATTAAACTCACTCCACACTTTGCTGGCAGGTGCCAGAAGAGCTCTTTGCATCTGATTGCAGCGTGAGGAGCTGCAAACCCCTCTGCTTTAGTGGTAGAGAGAACTTCTCTTTCCTCCCTCTCTAGACACTGCCCAGGCTTCCACTGGCTGCAGCTCCTTCTTTTGGGAATTTGCACCCAGAATCCCACACACTGGCAATACTCAGGACTTGCACTGAAGTTCCCCCACAAGGATTATAAGCCAGTTTTGGCTTCTCACTCACTAGCCACAATCTGCCTTTTGCTCTCTCTGTCTGTAGCAAGAGCCATGGATGCTTCCCAATATTTTGATACAAATCATTCCAGCTAAACATATCTCTTTTCCGTAGCAAATCCAGGTTACAGAGCAAAGTTACTGCTCATAAAGCATAAAAATGCAGAAAACAAAAGACTTTAACAGAGGCAACTCTGATCTTTTTGAGATTTCACTGAACTCTACACAAAACAATCACATGGGCAGAAATACAACAGACTTAGGTGGCGTTTTGTGCTTGTTTTAGAAGGGAAATGAGTGCAGCCAACTCTTCTGAGTGATGTTAAACTGTTCCTGCAGAGAGTCAGGTCTCCAGCAAACTGGACAGATGTTGTATGGGTAGGCAAAAGACACTATCTTTTGTCATGTTGAAAGACTCCAGCTGAAGGGCCCTTTGTACCTCATGAAAGAAAGGCCTCCTTATGCAGAGGATGTGCTGAAAATGGGGAAAATAGGCAAGAAAAAAAAAGGAAAAGAAAACCTGCATTGCATTTTGCATCTGAGTAGTGGAAACACAGGTCTAATATATTGTTAAGGATACAACCTGCAAAATAAGGAAAATTTGGACCACTGCTTCCTTGTAGTTCAGAGCCATAACCAAAGACTATTGCCCATTTCTGTCCCTGTGATGATTATGTTCCCCTCTTGTGAGCTCTGCACCAGATAAATGTAGGGGGAATTTTAGCTGCATTTCATCTTGGGGACTCACAGTTTAATTTCTAATGATTACAAAACTTACTGTTGTTTCAGGCCTGTCTGGGGAAGTCACCAGTTGAGTGGAGTGGACAAACTATGGAAAGCCATAAATTCTCGGAAATTTTTATATTCCTCATCATTAGTCAAGATTTACATGATCCCTCTCAAGTAATCCACAGAGATTCAACGATTTTGAGAGAGAATCAAGCATCTGCTCTGACCTCCTGTGCACTTTCACACCACTGCCCCTTGCCCAATAATGACTTTGACACTGACATAACTCCCCAGAGGCTCCCCAGGCCTGGGGACAGGCAGGGACAAGCAATCCTTTTCTTCCTCTGCAGACTTTGGCCAGTGATAATTGCTGAAACCCTGTGGCAGTGTGAAAAGAACAGAAAATAATAATGATGGCAGGGTCTGTGACACAGACACCTGCTAAGGAAACTCAGCTTCATCTAGGCTGACCTTTCCATGTAACCTAGAGGATGTCCCCTGCATTGTGGTAACAGCAGGGCAATCTTCTTCCTGCCTTCATCTCTGAGATGCTGTTCTTTCACAGGAGTGTCTGCCTAATGGTTGGTACCTACCTATGGGACTCCACTCTGGCTTTGTTTTTGTCACTGTCATTGCCATAGCCCACTCCTTGCAGCCCTGAGTGCACTTGTAAAGAATTTCTTAGTACTCTGCATACACAGAGGATCCAAAATATTATTTTTTCTTTTTAAGCAAATATATATAAAGAGGTGAGCCTTACCCACTGTGGATGCAGTCACCCTTCCTAACCCAAGGCATTTAACTAAGGAACCAAATTTAGATGTCTCCTTGCTGTTGGTGCATGTTATATAACCCCTCATGACCAGAGGGTTGGAACCAGATGATCTTTAAGGTCCCTTCTAACCCAGACCATTCCGTGAATATATAAATGCACACCTCTAGGAGAACCTGTGGGTCTCCAGTGGGATGGATTGTCCTTTCAACTGTCCTTTAAATCTCTTCAGTGGCAGAACTACACTCCCTGAAATTAGGGATCTTCTTTATCTTTCCAAGCTTAGAGACCAGCAAACCAGGCGGTGGTCTTGGCCAACTTCTAGAAAGTTACCTCCAGGTTCTTTATTTTTCTATGAATAACTATCTATAACTTATTTATAAAAAATACGTATTTTATATATTTCTCATATAAATAATAATGTGATTATTCAACAGTGCCCTTCACATTAAAGACAGCCTTGGGAAGGCAGGGGAGCCTGGTTTGGGAAGGGCAGGGCTGCGGGCAGGGATGCCTGGAGCGGGGCTGTGCAGTTCGCCCTCGCACCGCCGAGTGTCAGCGCAGCTCCGGGGAAGGGACTCTGGAAATCCATCCTGCCCAGAACAGCCCTTCCCTTCTGTACGGCTCATCTGGGCTGAGACAGGACGGAATTCACAGCGATCTGCCCGCTTGGTGTGTGCCCGCTGCTCCCAAAGCCAGCTCTGGAAAAGCTGCAGCCTTTGTTGTATTTTGGTTAAAACAGGGCTGGCTTATTTCGAATGCAATACCTGCTTGTAAGCCTTAAAATACAATGCACAGAGCTCCATTATTAAGCTTAGACCTTCCTAATATCTTGCTAGACATACTTTTCTGCAACTTAGGGAGTTATTCTAGCCAAGAGTTAATACACAGACCATTGTTCTCTTTGTCCTTGCTTTCTACATCCCATAGAACTTTTCTGCTGACAAATCTTATGGCCACCACTTAGCTCTAATTGCAGTTCTGCTGTTTCTGAGGCCAGCTTTCTGGAGCTTTCTCAAAACCCTTTAATTTTAAGGATTCCCACATATTTCTGGTGCTTCTCCAAATTACAGCGATGCAAGTATTCAGCTCATAGGGACAACAGATTCACCTTTGATGTGAAAATCGTGAAGGTCTAAAGGGCCTTTAGTTTCTAAGCAGTTGGTAGCTGGGGTGGTCAGCTTGCCAGCTCAATTTTACAAAGGCTGTCTTCTGACAAAAGTCCCCTGCTAACTTTTACCAACTTCAGCAGTAGAATATTAAGGATGAACATAAACTAAGACAGCTGGGAGAGAGCAGACACCCACAATGGCAGGGCAAAGTTGTACCAACATTACTGCCTGTTACTCTGGGAGGACAATGCTACAGCCAGAGTGGGAGAGAAGTTGGAATGCAAAAAAAAAAAAAAAAAAGAGGTGTCTCCTGTACTCCTGTATCTACATGATCTCAAGAGACTTACAGGTACACAGAAACGTGTGCCGTGTGAGGGCAGGATGGATCAGCTCTTACTCCTGCAATTCACCCTGCTTAACACCAAATAAATCCAAAACATTCCTTATAATAGGTGTTGTGGACTCCTCTACCTGGAGACTTTTGCCTTCATAAGAGGAGGGTAATAACCTTTCTTCATTACCTTTATTTTATGCAGAGTGAGTTACAGAAGCTAAAGTTTTGGCCGTTACCTTTAAAATCAGACAGGTGCAGGGTTATGCTAACATGCCGGAAATTTTTAGGAGAATTTAGCCTGTTATTTTTTGTTTTGCTTTTTCATTCCATGCTTACCTAGGTTAAAATCAAGAGTATTCAAAAGCAGCTATTTCCTACCTCAATGACAAGTGTTGAGGATTATGCATGCTTTTAACAGTCCAACTACATTCTTTGCTAAAAAAATCCAAGATCTTTAATTCGTATTTAAATAGGAGTTATGCATGCTATGTATTTGTTTTAAAAACCCGCAAAATAACAATAATAAAGTAATAATAATAAATTCAATATCCTCTCCAAATACCAACTATAAATGTTATTCCAAGCTGTTTTTCTCTGAGCTCACTACTTTTATTGGCAGAGAGGAAAAAATGTTTGTTGCATCTCCAACCTTCTATAGATTCAAATAGAGAATTCCTGAGATTGATGTAAATTCTTATTTTCAGTCTTCCTCATCTACAAACAGTGCATGAGAGAGGGGAAAACCTCAGGGATCAAATGGACCAGAGGTTTGTGGGGAAAGATGTAACAGGATTCACTGTCTCGGGAACTAGAAAATTTGAAGAAGACTCTCATCGCTAAAAGTTCAAATATCTGCCCATGGGAATAACCCAAGCCTAATTTCCTTAAAATTTCAGCTGTCCAGATGTTGTGAGACATGTTTTAGCCAAGGCCATGCTAATCTTGAGTCAAAGCAGATTCTGTTGTCATACAGAAAATTTGATGCGCTCGATATGGACAACACGAACTCCATGAATCCCTTTAATTGTTAATTCAGTGATGTGACATGAAAAATATAAGAAATCAATATTAAACAGAATTCATCATACTCTAAACCATATTTCATATTAGACAAAAAAAATTAAGCCTAATTTCTGGTGGGATAAGTCTGGCTCCACTGACTATGTCTCAAAAGTTTACCCAAGCTGATGACCTGGATCTTTTGTTTAAGTAACAGAACACTTGGAAATCTGGGGAATATTGATGTGATTTTCACACACGATCTTTAAGGCACTTTCATTAATATTTTTTAAAAGCCAAGCTTCTCAATTTTCTTTGATTTGGAGGGAGTTTTTTTAAAAGCTGACTTTTCTGCTTGGTTGAAATATCACCAAAAATTTCTCTCTGGCCACTGCACTTGCACTGTCTCGCACTCTGAAACTGGGGGACAGATTTAAATCTTGTTTGCAAGCTTCTCGTGTGTGCCCAGGAACGGCCCAAAATCCAAGGATTTTGCTGGCCTCCTTTCAGCTTTGCTGCCACCGGATGGCACCAAAGCCCAAGGAAAAGTCTTGGGCTGTAAGGTGGGTTTGGGAGAGAAGATCATCACTTCAGAATGATGGAATCCTGTCCCCATAGCCAGCCACCTACAGGATCCTTCCAGCACGCCAGGACACTGGGGAGTAATCTGAATATCTCAGCTTCAGGTCCATGGCAGAGCAGCCCAGATGGCCTCTGTCAGCTTTTCTCCAGGGCTCAACTTGTGCAAAATCATTGTTGAAATAATTCACAAAGTTTCTCTTCAAATTAGGCAATGGGATTTCTGACCTGTCAAAAAGCTTCCCATTTTCCTCATAGTTCTCTATGTGAAGGACTGGGTTTCATTTCTCAGCTCTCACTTACCTGTGCAGACCTGAAACACAAGGGCAGTTTAGTCCAGAAACTGGATTACAATTTCTGTAATGTATCATCTGCCTGCTGTATCATCTCTCTACCATGGGGTGTCCCAAGTAGCTGGAGGTGCTATCAGATGGTTTGTGCTTATGACATCTCTTTGGGGAGGAAGAAAAGGAGCAGCTCCACTTTTGAGCATCATGTGGTCCAGATCTCGCCATCTGGGCTCTAAAGCACAAACAGTTTAATTAAGTAAGAAGCACAGGTACAAAGACGAGCTGCAAGTGGCCTGGCTCATCGTGTTGCCCCAGTGATGGCACCAGACTTTTGAAAAGCCAGATAAATCAGCATTTCTTGTTCTTCAGCTCCTTATGCCAGCAAGCACCCCTCCATGGGCCATGGGTGGTTCCAGGTGTCTCCTGAAGTCCTGTTTGGCTGCCGTGGCACTGTGACACACATAGGTGTCACAAGAGGGAAGGGACAACAAGGTCTGAGGTGCAGAGGTGTTTCCTTCCTGCCCACTCCCTGGGCAGATACCTGCTGTCCCTGCTGTATATGGGGCTTGTGGCAGGAGCCTCAGATCTTAGCTTTGAATAAACATTTTAAAGAATAACAAACCTAAGAAATTTGTTCTTTCCCTGTGGCTGAAGTGACCAGAGCAGGCTCTCAGCTATCCCATGGTACCTGGAAAACTCCCAGACAAAGCAAGTTGGCACCAGTGCTGAAGAAGATCCAGTGCCAAGAAAAGAGGCATACATGTAAGAGTTAATGCTATTTCTGGGACCTCTCTCTCTTCCTCTTTTATATTTTCATCACCCCAGTGGGATAATTTGTATTTTTGTTTGCTATAACAAAGGCACATGCCTTTAATAATGCTTTTTCTGTACTATTCTGCTTATAAAGCCCTTTCTTGTGAAGGCATTGCCAAGTATTGCAGAAACATCATGCAGTGCTAGTCAAAGGCACCTGCTTTTTCACACACATACAGAAATGTATGTTCCAAAATATATATACATGTACATGAATTCATATATACAAATGCAATGGTGGGTTTGTCTCTGGTGGCAGATGTGCCCTGCACCTCCAGCCAGGATGCATGCTGAGAAAGTGTGGCATTTTTCCACATTTCCTGGGAAGGGAACAGGAGCAGCAGCTGCATCTGCCAAGTCTTAGCTTCCATGTAGTCATGACTGCCACAGGTTTGGGTCTCAAACTGCATCTTTGCTGCTTTTATTGTCATTTGAATTAACTGAAGGTTTTACCAGAGTCCCTGAGCAAAGACCTGAGAGCATTTATTATAAAGTACACAGTTTAAAGAAAGTATCAACTTGTCTTGGTTTTCACTTAGAAGGGAGAGTTAATTAACAAACATAACACACCAATAATTTTAAATACACTTAACTAGTTAAGAGTATGGAATAAAGCAGATTTCAATTGTACCACAATGACTTCAGAGTAAAAGCACTTCAGATTGAGAGGTCTGAGATCAACACCTCAAAGTGTCACCTTCAAGAAAGGGATCTCAGAGGAGCAGCCATGCAAAGAGGGCAGGGAAGGACCTACAGAGTGTAACACCTGAATTTATGTTTGTCAATCCCCCTCTCCCACTTCTCCTAGGAAAGTTTTCTGCAGCATTTTTTTTCAGGACAGAAGGACAAACTCCCTCTCATTCGGGGTGTAGCAAGTTCACCACCCTATTGACAATTCTTCAGCACTGAAATCCATCTGCCTCCACCCACCAAATTTCACAGGATCAGGCTTTTATTCTCTACCACTTGCAAGTGCATCTAACAAAGACATTGGCCAGATAAGATGCTACTCCCAGAGCTTAGCTCAGGCTGTTACAAAACTGGTAATGCTCAAGCTATGGGACTTGGAGGCCTCAGGATAAACCTTCAAATCCCAGGACTTGTCCTTCCCTGTGGTCAGAGTCTCCTGGGTGGGCAGCAGGGAGGGGGGTGTGATTGAAACTGCAGCCCTTGAAATCACCCGGCTTATCAATTCCAGTCTCCTGTAAAATCAAAAGATCAAAAATTCCTTCAAACCAGAGTGCAAAAGCTTTTGGCCAGTGACTAATAATAGCAAATCAATCCCCTTCAGCCCTCCCTGCTCATGAGGGTATTTTAACAGGGAATCACAGCTGGACATCCCAGAGCTGATAACTGTGACTGATTCTGGGGACCTGGGCTCTAATCACAGAGGCTGAGCCTACCTTCTTCTAAGATCCCAACATGAACTCAAACCACTCAGTTCCTGCTTTCTGTGGTACAAAGGGGTGAAAAAACTCTGTTTCTTAAGTGACTCCTCAGCCCTTATCCCTGAGAATTTTCTCTTGCATTCCTGCAGTCTTTGCTCCCTTAAGGAATAAGTTTTTTGCTTTAGTAAGTGCCACACAAAGCTTTTGTCCCTGGGTGTGGAGGTCCCTGCAGGGTCTTGCACTGTGCAGCCCAGGTTCTCCTCTGATGTTCCCTGTAGTCATACAGAAGGTTTCCAGATAAGCACAACTGGGTGAGAGTTTGCAGGATGAAAGCCCAGTCTCACTTCCCATCTGTAGGAAACTGGACGTCACTGTAAGTCATAGCAGCCATCTTCTTTCTGAGAGCAGGATACATGACTGGCATGGAGAAACTTCCAGGGTCAGGATCTTAGGATATAAAACACCCACAATTTAAACCTAGGCAAACTAGGGGCTCTCCCATCCACACCAAGCAGCGCTACCTTTGTCAAGCACTCTTTGCATGTTTGCAATGTCTATTAAGAGCCAAACATAATATGGTGATGGCTTGGCGTCTGGGGCTTGGGAAAGTTGTGGGATTGATGTTGGTCACTAAACACAGAAATCTGACATTCAGTATCCTATGCTTCCCAGAGGGATGTGGTGTTGGTTGTGGTGGTTTCAGGGGGATGTGACCTCCATGGTCCTGCTGCACAAGGGATGGCTGTGCTTCAATCAACAGCAGCTCTATAGGGCTTGCTAGACATGAAGGGTTTTCTGATTCAGTTTGGATTTTTATCTGAGTACAAGAGAGCAATGAAAATGTAATGGCATCAGCCAGTAAAAGGCATCAGGCAAACAGGCTTCATATGTTTCAGTCATTAGTAGGTATTTGTAAACACTGTAGACATGATGGTCTTAGTGCTGAAAAAGTACTTTTTCTGGAAGGCAAGTGTGATCAGTAGTACCCTTCCCTGAGAGTGCCTCAAGACACTCACTGCCCAATACTTCTGATTTTTATACTGTCATTTGTGATCAAAAATACCTAAACATGCTCTTAAACAAGCTGGCCAGGTTCAGTCTTTACCTGAGAGCTGCCAGAGGTTGATCTATAAGATCCTCTTGTAGGAACAATACTTGTGAAATGTAATACATAACTAACACAAATTAAACATCTTGGACACAGATGGAAACTGTGAAATCTTTAAATCTCAAAGAAGTCCTTCAACTTGAATTTTTTTTCTAATCGATTATATGATTATTGGATAAATAAACTATGTGATTGTTCAGCACATAAACACCCTTTGTTAAATGTGTCCGTCAATAGACAATTCATATAAATGATACTAACTATCATCAAAGGAGTAATAACGCCTTTATTGATGAATAAATCTCTAAAAGACAGATCAAATGGAGGTTAACTAGCCATGCATGACATTAGCAGGAATTAGTCTAAAAACAGCCTTGCATGCATGCTGGCTCCTGTATCTGGGGTGGGAAACAACTGGGCCATGCTCATGGAAGGACCTGCAAGGTCAAAAGCCCTGCAAAGGCTGTGCTGGTTATTTTCCAGTACATAGTCTGGCAACATTACTTCTATTTTGTACTTCTCTGTGATTTTCTGTGGATGTTTAAAGGCATTTTTGACATGCAGACTCTTTTAGCATGTCTGAAGAGCAGTAAGATGTGGGTGGCAAGCCACCAAGGCTGTGCACACACCCATGGGGACTGACCTCTCCACCAACAGCTGTCCCTGGGAAGGATGCCTGCTGTCACCCAGCCTGCTGTCACCCAGCCTGGCAGAGCAGGGAGTGGCACAGGGGGTGACCTGAACACAGCCACACATTGCAGTCTTTGAATGTGGCTGAAAGGTTCATGGGACCCACAGTCCTGACTTTTTCCACCCTCAACAAAATTCAGTGAGCTCCCAAAGTTCATGTAAGGTGTTAGGAACAGGAAATACCTCTTTAAAAACCTGGGAGTCTTTTTAAACAGGAATGACCTCCACAAAGAAGGGCTTGGAAAATAATTCTCAACAGCAACAGGTGATATGAAGTAAATAAAAATAAGACTTTTTCACAGGACAGCCAATGGTGGGACAGTAACTGGGTGGAAAGGAAATACTCATTAGCCACAAAGTGATGTTCTGCTGTTGTTTTTGCATACATGACTCTCTTATCTGTATCCCAGAGGAGTTTTCCAGCTTCAGCATGATTTTTTTTCAGAGCTGTGGCAAAGTAATTGGAGAGTTTATGCCACTGGTGACACACCAACAAATGCACCCATGACTGGACAGTGGAAAAGAAAAAAGTTGACAGCAGGCGGAGGGAGTTGATCCTTCCCCTTTATTCAGCATTGGTGAAACCACATCTGGAGCACCATGTCCAATTCTGGGCTCCTCATGTCAGAGAGACATGGGCAGACTGGATAGGGTCCAACGACAGTCTGTGAACATGATTAAGGGACTGGAGCATCTCTTCCACAGCAGAGGAGCCTCTGGTATCCTCTGGTATCCTCTGGTATCCTGCAGCAGTGCTCTGCTGCAGTGTTCAGAGACAGTGCCCCATTTCCAGCAAATGCTGCCAACTCCTCTCAGACATTTGAGAAGCCAGTGGTGAGCTTTTGCCTTTGCCATGGAGATATATTACAGCCAATAATAAGCAATGAGCTCTTTTTCCCACATAAGATGAAATCAATGCACATTAGAATAGTTAGGCTGGAATTACACAGCATATTAATGACTCACTTGGTAACTACCAGTGATGAAAATTGGCAGGGCAAATTATTTCTCTGTGCACAGAGTGTTCCCAAATAGGACATTGGGGTGTCTCTGTGAGAGGATCAATGACACTGCCTGAGGCTTTTGTAGCTGGGACTGTGCTGCTGAGTTATTCCTTCAGGGTACTCCAGGATTGCCAGGTGTTTGGTCAGTTTGGAAACATCTGTGCAACATGTGCAAAAACTGTGCAAACATCAGCTCTCATTGTATCTCTTTCTCACTGGCTACAAATGGAGTCTAGAGAGACTTGTTCCAACTATCCAGACCATAAATTGCCACGTCACTCCAGATGCCAGGGTAGGTTTTGCCTGCAGTGTTGAGATGCTCTCCAGTATTTTGCATGGATTTTTGGCTAGACTCATGCTGTCTGGAGCTTGCATTCATAGCTCTTCACTCACTTACAGCCCCAGACATGAGCTGAGTGAAGACACTGGTTTGGCAGAGTGATGCAGGTCAGGCACAGCAGCACCCTGACCACTCCCCCAGCAGATACTGCAGAGCAATGGAAAATCAGAGAAATTATGACACAGGAAAACATAATATTGGAGACAGGCAAGGTGGAGCAAGCCTTAATGGTAAGAAATATAAGTAAGGACTGACTCGGGGAAAAACCCGGAAAGGTCAGCTCTTCCTCATCTGACAGCAATAACATACAAAAAAAAAGCTAATTTGGAAAAATTTTACTAGAGAATTGCTATCTGCTTCAGTGGTTTTTGAGCATGTAGTGCCAGAGTGTGTTGCACAATGGCTTTGCCTGCTCTGTTCCAGAATATGCAAAGTGATCCACAAATGGCCAATTGTCTACAGTACCAATCTGCAAAATTAAAGCTTGCACTTTGGCTTTTCTCTGCAGTTTTGGTTGAATGAAGGCAGGCAGTTTCAAAGGAGTATCACAACATTACATTCACAAATCTCTGTGAAATTTAAGTACTCAGATCCTTTATAAAACCTCCCTTGAAGGACCAGAGTGATCAGAAATGGCAGTTTAATTGATCTGGAAACTCATGTTCTGAAGTTATGTACAAACTAAACATAGCAGACAATGTTATCCCCACCTTTTTTTAGCCTTTTCAACTCAGGACCAGGATCACACAGTTGTGAGTGTAGGTCCCCATGGGTAGAGACCACAGGTTTGAACAACAGCACTATGCTGGCCTGCAGTAGGGTCAAAGCTACAGAAGTTTTTGTTAATCATCTCTTCAGCCACCCTAAATATTTCTGTGGGGTTTTTTGCAGGATTTTGCAGTTATGTTGGGTCTGTGCAACCCCACGTGTCCTTGTCACAGAGCTCTAACATTGGTCAGGCAATTCTCAGTGTGGTGACATGTAATTTCTTGTTAACAGTGCCTACCTCTGTTTTCCTTGCCTATAATTATGTCATTAATGAAAGCCAGCCTTCCAGTGCCCTGACACTTCCTTGCATCACTCAATGAGAAGGGCCAAACAAAGTAAATTTAAGTGCTGGACTCTTTCTAAACTAGGTAAAATGACATTTGCCAGAGCCAGCAGTCCTGGAGCAATCATTCCAGTTACGCTTCTACATTCTCCCTCCTAAAAACAAGCACTGGGCTGGCAGAAGCAATGACCCAGCTTCTCTCCTACTAAGCTCTCTCCATGCCAAGATTCACACAGTTTTACAATGAAAAACTGAAGCACTGAGGGCTGGAATCATGGCTTTAAATCACCTGCCTTTAAATAGAAATCACATGGACATCTGCACCTCAGCTATTCCCAGGCTTGCCTCACAGCTTGAGAAGCATTTCTAGAGCCTGAACTGCTTTAGTATTTGTTCTCAGATTTTCAGCAACATGTTGTAGGTATTATTACAAATTATAATAATCCAATTAATATTACTTCTAATAATACTAAGTATTGTCAGGATCTAGAGAAGAAGAATGTCATGGAATGGAATGGAATGGAATGGAATGGAATGGAATGGAATGGAATGGAATGGAATAGAATAGAATAGAATAGAATAGAATAGAATAGAATAGAATAGAATAGACGTCTCTGAAAAGCATCTATCACTTTAGTATGTCACATGAGCAGCTGAATAAGGAGGTTTCTGGAAAACAGAACCTTCGCACTTCAGAATCTGATCCAGAGTGAAATCCAGATCTTGATACCTGGGATTCTGCATGTCTCTAGAAATTCAACAGTAGTTATATATTGGAATTTGGGACTCAGTTCAGATATCAGTTTTTATGATGGTACTTACCCTAAAGCAAGTGATAATGATTTAATGGTAATTATCCTCCTGCCACCTGGTAAACAACACAACACTACAGCATGTGATACCATGTTTTTGCTGATTCTGACTGATCCCTCTTTGAGGCACTCTTAACATAGACAACATTTTGTTTTCCCATAGGAGCTGCTTGGAAGACAATTAGTTAAATCCACTACTCTAATCATGTGGATTTGTTTTGGAGCAAGACAATCTCATAATACAAAATGCCTATTTCAGTTTGAACAAGCAGATTTATTAAAGCTTTTACGTGCACACTGTGTAGCTACCATACACAAAATTAAAATCCATCTAGAGTCAAGAGAATATACAAGCAAACTAAATACTGCAAGAGCAATAGTATTACTAGCTCTCCCATCAAGCTTGCAGTCAGTGTAATATTTTATTGTTATTCATAAGAAAATAAAATAGTACTAATGCTTTCTGCTCATGGCCAGGTCCTGATACACTTACATAGCAAAAGCCATCTTTTTTTAACAACCTCTGTGCCTGCTTTGCTTTCTGTGCTGGGAAATTCTAAGGCTGTGAAAGGCTCTGGTCATAGTACACTGAGGCACAGGCTGGGACTGGCACTACCAGGTTTGACCTCAGAGCTACAAGGCTGATTCCCTGCTAGGCTGGGACCCTCAGCATCTCCAGCAGTGCCCAAGGCCAGTTCTTGACTTACTGCAACCACAACACCCCTTTGCCCTTCACAAGTATTCCTCTCAGAATCTGTTACCCCAAGCCAGTAGGAGAATAAAATGGTTCATGCAATTCTACACCAGGATGACTTTATTCAACCTGATTAATTACAAGGTATAATATCTAATCCCCAAATTCAGCATGGCGGTTCTGTTCTAATTATATTCTCTGATAGCTTAATTTTCTTTTTATAGCCCAGCTAAAAATAGTTCATATACATTTTTGCATTACCCTCAGGCCAAGAGGGAAATCCAGCATTTATCAGTAGATCCCATAGACAATTAGAATTTATTCAACCTTAAGGCTCCTGTGACATGCCTGGGAATCCATTCACCCAAGCAAGACACTTACCTAGGCAATGCTGGGCCAGATTTATCCAATCCTCATGATGCACACAGGAAAGTTAGTGCTGGGAAGAGATCTGGATATCCACAAAGAGTGAGCACATTGGATATTGCTATTCCCTTCTGGGTACAATGAAATAATGTGGTCAGTCTGAGTAGCTCACCCAAAACCACAAAAAGAATCAGTGTTGGGATTAGAAATAAAACTTTCTGGTGTCTGGTTAATATCATTACCTCCTGAATCAGAAAACTGAGGCAGGGCTAGGATAAAGTCACCAGGAGCTGTATTTTCACACATTTTCTGCCCTACTCTTCATTGCTAGACCTTAACACAGGGTTCACCCCTACAGAATTTTCTCCTCCGAGTACACCTGTATAACAGAATAAAGGGGAGACCTAGATATAGCTGCAAGAAAGAACATCAATATACCTTTAGATCTTCTATAGCTCCTGGATAATCCCATGGGAGTATAGCCACAGTTTGTGGAAGGGTTGTATTGGTTGAATTTTAGGGTGATAGAGCCATGCCCAAGAGTGGTTCAGCTGCTGGGAGGGTGGTGAAGAGTCAAAGACACACTGGGTGACTTTGGTGGGGGATTAGGTCTGAAAGCAAAGCCAGAGAGTTTGCAAACAGCAACACCATTTATTGAGATTGCATTTGAGCTGTACAGCCATTACATTAACACAGTCCAGCAAGAAAGAAGTCAGTTCAGCCAGGCACATCTTTGAACTGCAGAATCATCAGGTCTGGGCTGTGCTGAGTTGCTCTGCTGAGAAGGCTGTGCCACCTGGGCTTTGCCTGGTGGGCTGTTTGCCCTTCCTGTGTCACTGCTGTTTTCACCTACTTCCCCTTGGGGCCTGGGTGAAATATTCTCTGAGATAGCTCTGAAAAATGGAGTAATAGCTGCTGGAGAGAAGAGAAAACATGACTTGGCTCCTGAAGGTAAACAAGATTTACTTTGGGACATTGTCCTAACACAGCCATGGGTTGTTTGGTCATTTTGAGCCTTTATAAATTTTCTTTGCAGCATATTCAGTAACACTGCAACCCTGATCTGCTGTGTATCCATCATGCTAAGCATTTTCTAGAAGTCAGGTATCAAATCTGGTTGGAGAACTCCCCCTGAATTCTACTAAGGACCAAGTTACATTTAATTTGCAAATATGTTCATTTGAGTTCCTTATTATCATTTTAATACTGTCTTGAGGGAAGGATATGTGGAGAAGGGAAAGAAGGAATAGAAAGTCAGTGCAGTATCTTCATTTCCCTAATGTGCCATGTACTTCTCCACTTGTTGTCATTTACTTAAATGCATAAACACCATATTGTTTTAATGGGGCTAATTGCTTTATTTGGGTTCCTTTCTGTCTCATTATGCCCATTTTCTGTTCCCATCCTTTTTGTGATAGTAAAAAGAATTATAAAAGCAACATTAGAACCAACCCTAGTGCTGCCTGTCAGATGCTTTCCACAGTAAAGCTGCTGCATCTGCATTTCATTTTATATCTCATATTTATTTCCCCCTGCATTATACACAGGGTTGATGTTTGTATTCTGCTCTGATGCAAATGAAAATATGTGGTTTAGAAAGAGCAGAATTAGGAAACAAATTTAGACCAAAACAAATAGTTGGCTGAAGAAAAAAACAAAAGAAAAAGAAAGAACAAAACAAGAGTGTTGCAATTAAAATGTTCTGGAGTAACACTTTTGAATTTTACAGGCTCTCTAAAAATTTTTTGGATGCTCAGATCTTAGACTGCACCCACATCACAACCCAATGCAGCTGGCAGGAAGTTTAGATTGTGCTTCAGACAGATAAAATATGAATTTAGCAAATCTTGCTGTATTTCCTTAGCACTGAATTCAAAAACAATATTGAGTTTTGGGTTTAAAACACAGGAATCTGGTATAGAAATTTGATTTAATTTCAAGTTTTTAGCCTGTTCCTACACCAAATTACTATAGCCTTTCCTGATGTAAGAAGCAAAATTAATTTTCAAATACTATGGGCATTTTTGTCTTAATAAATTTTGCCGATACTTAATTATACAGATAGGTGTAAATAGAGACATAGGTATAGAAAGTATCTTCATTTAAAGCATTTATTTTCAACATATACTTTTAAAAATAGAGGTTTAATACTTTATTCATCCCAAAGACTTTACATCAGTTTCACAAAACACATATTGCCTTTCATATAATAAGAAAAGTCTTACAGATGCTTCCATGCACTAAATATTTTCTTGATTCACAATTTTATTTATGAGGAGCCCCCTTGCAGATGGAGGCTGAAATTCTCTCTCCCCTGAAATCAAAAGGAATCCTCCCCTTAACCTCCAGAGAGTCAGCTTTTAGGGACAACTGACAAACATGTTCTGAGCTAGAAAGTACAAGGTGTGAGGATAAAAACCAGGCTGTGAATGAAAGGATTCCTGCTTGTGTCTGTAGGGTGAGGGTCAAACCCTCAGCTGGTGCACAGTGCCTCACTTCTACCTCTCCTGCAGATTTCCTTCCCCAGGCTGAGATTATAGCACCATGTTCAGCACCTCATCCCAAACCCACTGACCCACGGTTCAAAGTATCAAAATGCTCAAATTACAGCATCCCTAAACCTTCCCCACCTTTTCAAACACAAGATTTTACACAAAGCATCAGCTGACATAGGAAATGTGGTCTTATTTGGGCAACCTTGCTCTCCGAGCCTGCCAACTGCTCCGAGCTAAACAATCAATGCTGTCCTTCTCAACTTTTTCCTTTCCAATTAATTAATTTAAATTGACCATTAAGTCAGCAGAGTTTTTGATTGATATTTTCATTAACAACCCTCTCATGCAGACCTGTCCAACACCTAAGAAATGTATGATAATGTCCAATCTGCATGAAGGGGTCTGAACATCTCCCTTCACCTCTCAGTGCTAGTGAGTTATTACTCGAATTGTGCTTGCTGTTTCATTGAGTGTAATTTGAATACAGATTAGCTGCCCCAGTGTTCCAGAGCTTTGGCATTATCATTACTGAGGACAGTAATTTGACTGATGAACACACGGGTTATCACAAGGTCATCACCTTCACAGTATTGGAATGGTCCATCGTCCCAATTTTGGAGGGAAGGAGGCTAAACCTTTCAATAGCAAAATTAAGTCCTGTAAATTAACTTGTCCGATAACTTATTGAATAAATCCTTTACTAATTAAAGAACCAATAGGACCCTTTGTTCTCAGATCTTCAAAGGCTTTATTAAAATCAATGAAGTAATATCAATTTAACAGGTTTTTGGTTTTTTTTTTTGTAACAGGAATTAAGATCCTTCATCCAATTAGACTCAAATGTTCTGTATATGTAAAATGATTTTAAATGTTAGATGGCAAAAGGAAAGACACTGAGTTTATTCTGTGAAAGCAATTATCTGCCAGCCACGCCTCTCAAAAGACTTGCTCTTGCTTCATTAGCACTCAGAAAGTGAAAATGCAAGAGAAAATCTTCTTCATACCTACAAACTTGTGTTTTGTGGGACAGGGGACAGTGTCACACTGAGAAAATATTGTGCTTACCCTTCTCTGGCATTTTATCCAGTATAAAATAGCACTGAGAAATGCAACCATAAAGAAAATGAATAATCTATACTAAAATACACAATATGAAGTATAAACAACCATTTCCAGCACCTCGATTTG
>VZTT01044174.1:5758-25345 GCA_013400855.1 Buphagus erythrorhynchus
GTATAAAATACATTGATTTTCTACTGATTGTATAATGAAATGTCTTTTTCTCCTGAGCTTTGAACACTGCATAATACCCCAGGGAGTTCTCCAAGGTTATTAGATCCATTGCTTAGCTGCAAGTTACTAGAGGCTACACTAACTCTTTCCTCTGTTTGGAAAGCTGCTATAATATTTCTGGTCTTGAACAATGAATAATATGATTAGTACCTTAGGGAATGCAAACAAAAACATTAGCAAAGTACATTTTCCAATATTTAAGAGAGAAGCCAATCCTCAAAACAAAAGTTGCATGTTCTTGAACATTGTCTAATAACATTAACCTGAAATCACTTGATTTAATTGCCCTGTTAAGCAGTTTATTACATTACTTATGGGATAACAGAATGAGTTCAAAGTGGGTTCATTGCATTATCTTATAAACAATGTACCACATCATTAAACAAGATGATAGAAATCAATGTATTTTATACGAAACAATTATGAAGGCTCATGTAAAGTCTCAAATGTGAATAGTAGAAAGACCTCACTGTGACAAGGGAAAAAGGGGCTTTTGTGAGGATAAAAAGACAAAGCAATGTCAAACTATAATTCCCCAGAATCAGATTAGAAGCACAATTCTCCAAAATTGTTAGTTTCCCTGTAGTCTTAAGCACTGCCCTAAGCCTTTACTCAGAACTATACAGAAATCTCTTCTTTGGCTCACGGATAATGATTTCTAACAGGTATCTTGTCAGTTCTGTTCTTAGAGAATGTAGCACAGATGTGTGACAATCTTCCAAGCATCTAGCTTGCAAACTTGTGATGATCTATTTTGACTTGTTTGTCCAGAGGGAATGCAAATAGAAATGTTTAGAAGAGCCCAAAGAGAGAGGACAGCTGATCCAATCTATTCTGGAAGAAGTAATTTCATGTTGACAGAGGGAACTGACAGTGCAGAGAGAAATACTGGCTCAATATCACCTTAGTGACCCTCTGCCTGGTGTATCTGCCCTTGTTTGTCATGACATCTTCAGACTTGTTTTGCTACAGCCCTTGGAATTTATAGATACATGCATGAATGAGGGGTCCAATTCTGTTCTGCTCTATATCCCTTCAGAAACGAGAACAGAACAAAATACTGGAATACCCTTCCAGGAAGCAAGGCCAAAGTGAGAGTGGCTCAGTGATCCTAAATGATCTGCAAATAATTTTGTTGCTGAGCTACAAAGTCCAAAGGTGATGGGAAGAGAGAGTCCAGGAGATGTCAGAACCCCTGACCAAATTCCATTCCTACATCAGGAACATTTCATCCTCTATCTTACAATAGCTGCTGCAATGCTGCCCATCTCACTCAGACAGAGCACACAGGCTTTTCTGTGTGCCCTTGAGGGAATTTCAAGTGATCAAACCTATTTTCAGAGAGGTTGACTAGTGGAGAAGGCATTAGCCTCATATATCTGCCTCTATCCTGGTTTGCAATGCAACTGCAGAGTGCAGAGTTTAATTTTGGCAAACAGCATTTTTTTCAGGAAAAAGTGAAGTTCTGGCTATAAAAAATAGTAGAAGGGTGTCAAAGTAACTTGGCTTACAATTAAAAGATAAATTAGGTTCCTCCCTGTAACCTATACCTTTATTCCCTTAGAAATTTTGGATATATTTCAGTAAATGAAAATAAATTTCCCTCTAATACAAGGATGCATTTCTTGTCAAAATTTCCAAAATGGGAGGAAGACGTTAATATCAAAAAGATTTGGCCAGAAATACTGCCAGTGGCCTTTGTCCGAAGGTTTGGTATGGTATCAGAAACAAAATCTCTCTACATCGTAGATGTTTTCCAGAAAAGATGATTTCATGTGATGAGAACTGCACCATCTTGCTCACCAAAGCCATGGCTTATTGACCATAAATGTTTATGAGTGTTCAGTGTGGGGAAACCGATTGGTTTCACACATACTACCAGGACCATCAGATAACAGCTTTTATTTACAACTTCAATAACATAACTTTAAACAAAATGTCCTGATCTCCTGTGACTAATTTACCTTGCTTTGTATCTCCCTCTGAGATTCATCCTCTGACCAGATTTATAGTTTTAGTTAACCTCAGCTTCAAGCATCATCTATCCTGGTCCTGCAGTGGAGGTAAATGGGATCTTTTCCCTTCCCTTCCCTTGCAATGGGTGCTGGAAACACTCCCTGACATATCTATGTGATCCTGTTGGGGTTCAAATGGAGCCATGCCACCATTTGGAAATTGGCAGTACAACAGAGATAAATGATGCTGCTATTATTCTCATTTCTTCACTGGAAGGGTTTTCAAGCACTGGAACAAGCTGCACAAGGAAGCAGTTGGGTCACCATCCCTGGATGTATTTAGGAGCTGTGTGGGTGTGGCACTTAAGAAAATGTTTAATGGTCGACTTGGTTGTGTTAGGTTAACTTAGCTGAGCTAATGATCTTAAAAGTTCTTTCCAGCATAGATGGGCCTGTGATTCTTTTTTCTTGTAAATGTAAAGAATGCCAAGGTCAGTAGATTAATGTTTTGGGCCTATGCCACAGCCTGAAGAATTAAGCATCAGGAAAAATGGGTACTTTGCACAAAACATACACATGTAGGTATTCCATAGGCACATGGCAAATCCAGAACTTCTGAGACTGTTCATATTCTCTGTGCCTGTGATACATGCAGGACTCAGGCATAGCAGGCAGTTTAATACAGGATAGACCATTGGGGTTTTTTCAGATTTATTCATATTGGAAATCCTGATCTTATGGTAGCAAAATGTCAAACTTTCAGTTCATATATAAGCTCTGAACAGATCCTACTCTGGTCATTAAAAATCTTGTAATTTTAAGAGTCAATGTTAATGTGGTCACTGAAGAGGCAGAAGTTTACTGCTCCCATTTCTATGAGCTTTCCCTTTAGAAGGAATCCTTTGTGAACCAGGAAGTTTTACCTCTGTCTTTACCCTTTCCCCCCAACTATGCCTGCAGCAAGTCACTGAAATAAGGAGCCCCTGACATACTTGCTTCTGAGTTTGCAGCTTTAGCTTTAGTTGAAAACCCCTCTTGGAGAGTTCTTCTGTGTAGGTGATATTAAATTGATAGGGCAGTGCCCTTTACCAGAGTGGGCCAAAGATATAACTGTCTCTACAGATACTTAAAACCTCTGTATTTACACCTCTACAACTCAGAGATATAGACTATTACTGTACTGTATTTTGCAACTCATTTAGAATCAGTAGTTTCTTGGAAAAACAGTAACATTAGTCTTAGCTTGTTTCTTTGAAATAAGTGATTTGACTCCAACTTTGCCAATGGGGAATACTAAGAAAAACCTGACATGCTCCTAAAATTCTAGTAGCAGCAGGCTAAAACATAACAGCCACATGAGTCTGAGCAATCCACATTGGCTTTGAAATTGCTTTTCTCTTCTGCTCTCTGGAAGAAAATAATCAGAGAAATTCAATACTTTCCCTTTTTATTGATTTATTTTTATTTTTAGAACAGTATTTCATTACTTCAATTAGGTTTCGGTTGTTTGATTTTAGGCCTCATACTTGGCAGAACATATTAAATAAGGTTTCCAGCATATTAAGCCCAACACAATAGTATGGTTGTTAGGGCATCTAAAAGTTAAACAACTTTAAAGAGACAAAATTGGCATCAGATTCTACTGTTCGATTTTCATGAAAAAATATTAAAGGATTTCAGATCAACTTTTCACGAGATCAGATTATTCAGAGCTTTCATACTGGGTTATGCAAATTTTCTAGCTGATCCTTGTCTCAGACAGTGGTCAGCAATGGATGCTTAGGAGAACAGTGTAAGGATAATAATTCATTAAATTGAAATGTCTGAAGCTGTCTTATTGATGTGTCATAGAATAAATCTATGGAGCTGCTCCTCAGCTCTTTTGTGTACAGCTTGGAACAGCAATATAAAGTAATAAGTGATTTCATCTTGCCATAACTAGGTTGCAGTGCTCCAGAGGAGCTCAGTGAAAATGCCTTTCAAGTCCACTGCAGCTCCAGGAGGGCAGGGCAGCACACACCTCAGCCCCCCATACCTGCCTTTTCAGTACCAAAAACCTGGGCAAAGGTGCAGTGATCCTCCCCTGACAGATGCCCTGCCAGCTCCTGGGAGCCACAGCCACCTGGGCTGGGGACTATAGATGGAGCTGCAATCCATCAGTTCAAGCTTTTGTCAATGCAAAATCCCTGCTTATTCATCCCGTAATGATTCAAAGGGAATGCTGTCTTAAGGTCCATCTGAAAACATTGAGGACTGAATGACACAGTTTATCTTTAGAACAGATAGAGCTGAATTAGCCCCAGGGAGGCTGAGGCAAAGGGAAAAACTAATTGGAGTCAGAAAGTGCTGGTAGTTTTCTCATTATTCTTTGTGAGCAGGAATGGAATTATACAACATGTGCTAAAATCCAAAGAATATTTTTTTTTCTGTAGAATATTTTTCATTCAAACTCCACCTTTGCAAATTTTACTGGAGATAAATTTACTACTTTTCTATAATTTGTGCCAGACAGCAAAATTAAAACCCCTTACAAGCCTTAATGAATTTAGCTTTTTGCATTTCAACATGAAGAGGAGAATGACAGAAGAAAATTAGCATAGTTACATAAATGAAGCACCTTGGTGAGTGGTGCACTCAGCATTTTAACAGGTAGCAGAGGTGAAAAATGACATTTTTCAACATTTATAGTACTGTTAGCTGGGATTTTATGGACAAAAAAAAAATATAAAAGTTGAGATCATCTCAAGGGCACCAAAGAGAGAAATTTCTCGTCTCATGTGTGCTAGGTGGTATATTAGAAAAACTGTGCTCAAAGTCCAAACAGCAGATTGGAAAATTGCTTGGTATCTGAAAAAAAAAAAATATATATATATA
The DNA here is from genome assembly GCA_013400855.1 of Buphagus erythrorhynchus. NCBI lineage: Eukaryota > Metazoa > Chordata > Aves > Passeriformes > Sturnidae > Buphagus > Buphagus erythrorhynchus. The sequence continues at coordinate 10,648 of VZTT01044174.1, forward strand.
TATTATCACTTGGAGACTGAAACTCAGCCTTCCACAGAAGTCAGTTGCTTTATCCAGTTCAGTGGCTTATGAAAAACTGATACATAAGCTTCATAATAGACTTAATATTTTTGAGGTTACCTGATCTCTTACGGTTTGTGCAGAAAGACATCAGAGTAGAGGCTTATAGTGCCCAACACTACTCTCATTCACAAAGCCCAAGTGAAATGGAAGTGCATGGAAGCAGTAGGCAGGTTAAGAACAAGGATGAATCTTCCTTTTAACTTTCAAGTAGGGAATGAGGTAATTTCCAGTTTCTAACCATAATCTATGAACTACTCAGCAACAGCCTTGCTAATACAAGCTTGTATCCTGTGAGAGTATGGGTCCAACTCACTCTAGCATCATGAGCAACAAATTCTCGTGGGTACAGCATATTTCCCATATTCCCTAACCCAGATGGGCTGCTCAAATATTGCATTATTCCTGTGTTTCCTTCCAGCTCCCCCTGGTCACACAGAGAGCTGTAGGAGCTGGGTAACAGATGTTGAGAATGCCAGCTGTGAAACGAAGGAGAGAGAACAGGAATTGCTTCATTCTGTTTCCCCTACATTTTTGGGGGTTTTTTGGTTTTTTTTTTAATTTGTTTTTGTTTTTGTTTTTATAATGATTGCTTTCACACTCTGACTGTAACATGTGAAGACTGAGATATTTGATCACCTTGACCTCTCACAAGCCTTTATAAAAAGAATATCTACATATGCACAAAGATACATGAATATACACAAATATATATATGGGAATGCAGTTAAATACATGTGTGAAAATCCATGTATTCATTCACATAGAAAACCACCTAAAAGGGAGATGGAAAATAACTGTCTTGTTCCACTGAACCAGACTCTCCAGTCAAAGAAAGTCACTGACACAGATATAAACATGTATGGGTGGGCCCTGCTCAGTGTTCAGGTCCTTGTTAAGTCCCTGTCTGGGGGACTGCCTAAGTCATGTGCATAAAACAAAGAATTAGTATAGACAAGCACCAAATCCACCTGATGTCCAGGGTGCTATCAATCTTTTCATGTCTTTTGGTACCATAGATCCAGAACCTCTGGATGAAAGCAAAGTTTTGTGAGTGAAAAGGACTGTTCCCCTGCATATTCACTCCAAATTTATCCCATGAGCATTTGAAAGGCTGCTTAGTTTTATCAGCAGTAACTTATGCAGCTGTATAAACCTGCACTAGCAAGTTTCTTGTTAGACCACAACAGCCTCAGATTTAAATGATCCCTGCTTCCTCAGGAAGTGCATTTGAACCTGACATACTTAAAAAATTACTTCAAATGAGAAAAAAAGATGTTTCTGTAGTAAAACAATAGTGCAAATAGAGACCTTGTCTCCATACTTTTGCACACATTGGAAATGTTAGGGCTGGATTCCATTAGATGATCAACTGGGAGCTGATGCAGCCTAATATTTCTCATCAGTTTGGCTCCCTTGGCTCCTCAGACATCTGCTCCCTGGAGCTTCAGGTAGAGAGTTAGCAGATTCAGACAGACAGGATACACTGGAAAATTACCTCTTAATTCCCAGAAAACGGAAATCCTGTGAATATTTCCTTTCAGGAAAGATTTGTTCCTGATTTTCAGAAGCTCATTTTATTTCTTGAAAACTCCCCATGTGACCCAAGTAATAAAGAATTTTTCAGGAAGAAAATTTCATTTTCCAGTCATCTTTAGTCCTTTGCCATTCACTAGAGTTTCTATGTGACATCAAGAACAAAAGCACCCCAAGAGACTGGAAAGTTTGAAAAGTCTTGGCTACCTGTTCTAGGGAAAAGTCTGGTGGGGAGAAATTCAGAGTGCTTCTCCTTTCTACTCACATCTGCTCTGTGAATCTCAAGGGATCTTGAAACATACAGAATTTCTTCAATAACATTTTTCAATTCTTGCTCATTGCTATTCTACTCGCTATAACATAAAAATGACACACTGCTTTTCTAAATTGGTGAGAACAGCACTGCAGGTACTAGTATGATTTTAGATCTTGGTCTATAACACAGAAAAGAGACATCTTTTCTTGGAGAAAATGAATGTATAAACATGGGGCTTGGGCAAGGAATTATGTACAAGATTTTTTGTGAAATAGAAGGGCACACATTAGAGTTGGGAAGAGGGGCAGAAATTTGTGAGGCAAGCCATCACACCAATGGCTTTGGATTGTAACTTGCCTACATCTGGCTGTCTCCATGGGGGCAGAAATGATCCACCCATCCTGCCCACATGGCAGGATGATATATCCATATATCCTCTGATATATCCAAGTCACTTTTGGGAACCCCTCCAAAAATCCTTTATCATTATGTCCAGCTCATAAATTTTACCGTATTTATAAATTGCCCCTGTTTGTTTTTTCTTGGTTTAGCAGTTTACACACTTAATATAAATGCAGAGCTCTTTCCAAATGGCTGCAAGGCACTTAGAGGAAGACCTGTATCAGGGGGAATGACCAGTACAATAGGCACTTTAAAGCACACATCTGTGACTAACGTGGGCTAGGATGTGCTCTGTTTGAGCTGGGAGCCTGTAGTAGCTGTACCATGAGAAGTGAACTAGATAATACATAAATAACTACTTTAACACTCTTCTGAAGCTCATTTGTTTGAATCAGTTCAGGCCATTTTTAAAAAGCAGCAAGTTCCTTGGAGTCAGAGGGCCGTGCTGACAGCAGGTCCATGGGAAATGCTGATTAGGATGGAAAATGGCTCAGAACTAACCTGAGTTTTGAGTGATCTCATATTCAGGCCAAGCTGAGCAGAATTGTGGCTGCCAAAAATTATTAGGACCATTCCTAACAGCAGATAGGCCGGGATAACAGGACATGTGTTTTGCAGTTCCAGTAGTGACTAATTTCTTTGATTTAATTAATTAGAAGAATGTTTACAGCAATAAGTTAAAAGTGCTACAGTTTCCCTGGGATGCTTGCTAACCAAGCAATATTTTTTAATCAATGGCAGAGAAAGCCTGATTTTTTACTATGATGCCATTAAAAAAATGGAAGTGAAACATTTTTGACCCATATTAATCATAAAACAAGTAAAAAAAAATCCTTAAATTACTTAAAGTAGGTGCTAAAATTTAGGTTTTAAAATAAAAGAGAAAGTGGACAGTGTTAATCCCACTGTTAGTCCTTTATCTTTAAAAATCAATGAAGATTGCACCCTTCATTGGCTAGAAAAGCTGCAGCTGCTGCTCTACATTTGATTCAGCCAGCAGTAACCCTGCCCTCAGTAGAGGGCAGATGATACCCACTCAACTAGCATCAACAAAACCAGTAGGATGATCATTTGATGATCACAGATTTTCCTGGAAACCATACCCTGCAAATCATTAGTAGACATGCTCCTTGTTCAGGTCCACAGGACTGTAACATTGATTTTCAACAGAACATGTCCAGATGAACCTACTTGCTAAATGTGACTTTCTTTCATCTTTCCTTTTTTTTCTTTTTTTCTTTAATGTTGTAAAAATAATTTGAAAGAAAGAGGTTAAGAGGTAACTTGACCACATTTAAAAATATCTACACAGACAGACAACTTCTAATGGTGAAGGCTCTTTAATCTGCCAGACAAGTACATGGTACGATGTGGTGACTGAAAGTGAAAGCTCAACAAAATTAAACTAGAAATGCACTGTACAAGTTTAGTGACAGAGGTCAGGACAACATGCCTAGAATGTATTTTCCATCACTTGAAACCTCTGACCCAAGTAAAGCATAAGAGTCTTTCTAAGACATATGTTTCAGGTCAAGCAGAAATTGCCTGGATCATTACAGGAATTAGTGGATATAATTCCATGGCATTTGTTAGGGAGAAGATTCATGCAGATACTTAGATTGGACTCAAAAGCAGTGATTCTGTTGTGAGGCAGGTGACTCTGCCCTTCTACTGTGCCCATGTAAAACCCCACCTGATACTGCATCCAGCTCCAGGGTCATCAGCACATGGACTTGTTGGAGTGAGTCCAGAGGAGGGGCACCAAGATGACTGGATGGATGGAGCACCTCTCATTTGAGGAAAGGCTGAGAGAATTGGGATTGTGCTGCCTGCAAAGAAAAGGCTTTGTGGTAACCTAATTGTGTGGCCCTCCAATACCTGAAGGAAGCCTACAAGAAAGAAGAACTTTTTGCAACAGCATGTTGGACAACACAGGACAAGGGAGAATGGCTTCAAACTGATGGAGATTTAGATTTGATGTTAGGATAAAATTCTTTACTGTGAGGGTGGTGAGACAATGGAACAGGTTGATCAGAGAAGCTGTGAATTCCCCATCCCTGAAAGTATTTAAAGATGGGCTGGATGGAGCCCTGAGCAAACTGATCTAGTGGAAGGTGTCTCTGCTCATGGCAGTGGAGTCAGAATTAGAGGATCTTTAATGTCCCTTCTAATCCAAACCATCCTTTGATCTTCTCTCTATATGAAGCAGAAAATTTAGAGTGTTCAAAGACCTGAGACACAAAGGAAGTATTTATGTTATCTGAAAGTCTGGATATGAGTTTTAACATCTTCTAAGAATTACATTCTTGGGCTGAGAGGAATATTGTAGAGTATCTTAAATTTATTTCCTCCAAATATTGTTCCTATTCTCCTAAAATCGTATGTTATATTGGATAGAACCATCTTCAGTAGTCCTTTAGGCTTTTTTTATAAGTCAGTGAAAAGAAATAGCTATTTTGAGGGCATGATTCACCTACTTCTAACATCTCTGTGTGAGACAGACAGACTGTATGCTAAATGTGCTTCCGTATTCCCAGTGATTATACAATTATAGAAGGACAAGCAGATTTAGATGTCTAAACTCAGATGATGGATTTCAGTCTTGCAATACAAAATACATGGGCATTGGAGTAGTTTAGATTAATTTTGGTTTTCACAAAGGGGACAAGGTCTCTCCTCATTTTATTTAATTCACCTTTACTCTCTGTTTCAGAGGTTTGGTCTCGTTGAGAGTCAGAGGAGAAGAAAAGATGCAAACTTTCCTGAACTTTCTGATATTGTCAGCTGCAAAATGCAAGAACACTACTGCAGAAAAGGTTATTTGGGCACAAATGAAGATACTAACAGAATTTTTTAGAATAGCTGCATGCGTGCTCTGAGCCTAGTACAAATTCCCCCAAAGGCAAAGGGAAATTTCAAAGTTTGATCTATAATTTCTGTTATCATCTCCTGAAACTATTAAAAAAAAAGGACAATTAGTAGGCTGTAAAAGAATCAGAGATAAATTATGATTCTTGAAGTTTTTGAATGTTCTAAACTGGATAGTTTTCACTGTTCAATTCCTTAATTTTCTTCTTCCAGTTCCTGCTCATTTAAAAAAAATCAGTAACTGTGATTGTTTAGAAAGAGTAAGGAAATTCTTGAGTTCTTCTGGCTTATTGGATTGCTTTGCTAAAGAGGATAAATGGGCCATAGTGCGGTAACCTAGTTACAATTGTTATTTATGGAAGCTTCTGTTCCAGTCAAATTAGCTTGTCAGTAAGGTAGAGAAACAGTGTGCACAATTTCAAGATGCTATATATAGAAAGTAAAAGTTGTAAGAAAAGCAGAGTGATAAGCTATTTTCTTTGTGTGAAAGAGTAGATGAACATGTCACTAGTTGTGGCCTTATAATGAACATTCATGTAGGCACTGTAAGTTTCATATGGACATACAGCCTTGGCACCATTTTTTGGATTTGACCATTGATTTTGCTATTTAGCACACCTTTAGCATAACATTCCTGCAGTAATTTATACTCACCACTGGTGGTCTGCTCTGAGGCATCAATCCTGCTGGATTAATGACCAATATTTAGAAATGTTGCCTGAAGCTCAGACTTGGGTGCAAGCTGATAGGTGGCAAAAGTTTTAAGCAGTAGGTCCTCTGGAGCAGATCCTTCTTCCCCTTGCCTCAGCTGAACATGCATGTTGGCAAGCTGCAAGATCCATAGCCAGATTTCCATAAATTCCATTCTCTTAAATAGTTCCCATTCTACAGAAGGGTATAAATAAATGCTCTTCCTTCTCTAGTAATGCTGGTGTCCCTTGTATGGGCTGAAGTGTAAAAATGCTTATTGGGCAAAAATGATTAGAAGCGATCAAGCACCCTCCACATTAAGGTTGTTCTTACCAGCAAAAGCAATTTCAGAAAGATTTCTAATTGTATTCTGAAGATTTGCAAAAGCTTGTAATATGGAGATGTTTAGACATTCTAAGATATTTCCAAATTGGAATAATAATTCTAAACGGAGAAAAACTGAAGCAAGGCCATTTATGTGTTATTTGGCCTACACAGTTTGATATCTCCCAGCGATCCTGGACCTTGAATGTTGACAGGGAAATCAGAGGTGGTAGAGAGCAGAAATTTCTTTCCAGCTGACCTGCATGAAAATGGAAAAAAAATAGTCTGAGGTTCATGTAGATCATGGTTCAGATTTGCTGTCTTATAGAAGCATTTTTAAAAATAAAAGTTATTCATCCTTCCTTCAGATGTCATTCATTGAACTCCACACTGCCTATAAATAATGTTGAAAGGTGCATCTTCAGCAGAATCTCCTTCTCATGTAAGCTAATCTTGCAAACAAGAGTACATTTATTCATGGAGACAAGGAATGGCTTGGGTTGGAAGAGACCTTAATAATCATTTCATTGCAACCTCCCTGCCATGAGTAAGGATGCCTCCCAATAGATCAGGTTGTTCAGAGCCACATCCATCATGGTCTTGAACACTTCCAGGGATGGAGCATCTAAAACTTCACCTGTTCCAGTGCCTCACTACCCACACAGTAAAGAATTTAATCCTAACATCTAATTCTAAATTTCTACTCTTTTAGTTTAAAACCACTCCCCATTGTCCTGCCACTCTCTGCTCATTTAAAAAGTCAGGCTACCTCTTTTTAATAAGGCTGTTTAAGTACTGCAAGGTCTCAGTCAGTTCTGCCCAGGCCATTCTTCTCTTTTTCTGTCCTAACAGCCCCAAGTGTCTCAGCCTGTCTTCATAGGGTGCTTCAACCCTCTGATCATCTTCTGGACAGCTCCAACAGGTCCACATTTTCCTTGTGCTGGTACCCCAGAGCTGGACACTGCACTGCAGGTGGGGTCTCACAGAGCAGAGCAGAGGGGCAGAATGCCCTGCCTCACCCTGCTGCCCACGCTGCTTCAGGTGCAACCCAAGATGAGGTTGGCTGTCTGGGCTGTGAGCACACACTGTTTGCTGATGTTCAGCTTTTCATCCATGACAGCCTCCAAGTCCTTCTCCACAGGGTTTTCAATATATTCTTCTCCCAGTCTTTACTCACATCTCAGATTGCCCTGACCAAAGTGCAGCATCTTCCAGCTGGCCTTGCTGAACATTATGAGGTTCTCAAGAACCCATTTTTTTAGCTTTTCCCTGGATGACATTTCTTTCATTTCTTGTGTTAACTCCATTGATGTATTGTCAAAGAACTGCTCTTTCTATCCTGAAGACAAAGCATTAAAATAATGTTTTTCTGCTTGTGGAACTTTGGGCAGACTTTAGATTGTCCACAATTTCTCTACAAAGAGAAATCCACATTAGCATTAGACTGCAAAAAGTACAGTCACCAACCTGGGCTAGATGCAGGGCATTTTACCTGTGAAAGAGAGTACATGTGCTGAACAAGTATAGCAGCTATACCGAGATGCACATCCCTTGTGAAAAACAAGTGGAGAGCTAGGAGATCTGTAGGCATCTTTAATATCACTGTCCAGTGAAACACAGGTTTCTGTGCAGCTGACTTCAAAATGATGACACCATTACACATTTTCCTGTTTGAGGTGAAGGCTTTATCCTGCCTTTTGCACAACAGGTATGCAGAAGGTTGAGCTTAGCTGAGTGAGACTAATCTCTTGCAAGCTTCTGCTGCAGCTGATGGAGAGAGCAATTTAGAGCAGGCACCTAAATCAACATCTTAGTAATAGTCTCTGGAGCATCCTATTTCGTTCCATTGGCTATAGTGGGAGACTAAAGAAGATGTGAGGCTGGATTTAGCTTTTGTGACTGCCTCTCTCCAACTTGAAAACACTGACTGAAAACTTCATTCAGCATCCTAAGATTCTTGCATTAATGAAGTCTTTCTGGCCTTCTTTGTGACACTGAGAGAAAATATTCAATATTGGTCCCTATTCATAAGCATCTGCCATACACTTTCCAGTTGTAGCACTTCTCTTGCCTCCACTGGGAGAGTAGATGGCTTGAATTATTCACCACTGTTTGGATAGTAAACTCCATCATAGATTTTATAGCTTAATTAGGTGCATAATATTTTGATTTAAATATGGCCTATTTATCTGCATTTATTTCATGTGGGACTCATCTCACCTAATTTTAATTATAAAAGTGTTTGCAACCCAGTCAAAGGGATTCTCTGCAAAGTTGATGGAGAAGATCAAGCATCTCCAGAGTGCAACAAATTGAGTTTTTTAATAGATGAGCATTTGTAGTACATGGGATGAATAGCCTTTGGGAGGTTTTGAAGATTAGATAAATATTTATTACACATCTTTGAAGCACTTGTCATGAGAAGACCTAGTTCCACTCCTGGAATTTTGGAATCCACTTGGATATGTTATAAAGAAACAATAATGAGCAGTAATAATTTATCAGACTGCAGTGGATATCTTATAATTAAACAAGGGGGTTTTATTGTATTTATCTGTGCTACTGTTTTGTGGTTCCTGCTGTGTTGTTCTGCAGCAGTGTTTTGCCCTAATTCTTGTTGCCTATATTTGAAAAAGCTTTATGTACCACATTTCTGCCTTACAATGAGGAAAGAACCTCAGGTTACACAAAAAGCATTCACAGAAATTGTAAGATTTAAACACTGAGGTTCTTTTGCAAGTATTTCTATCACAAGCAACAGTTTCAGTCCAGAAATCAAGGCATCTTTTTCTCTGGGGAAACTGTTTCAAGTCAATCACAGCCCCATGAATAGGAAGGTAATTGGAACAGATGCTGGCTTTTTTTCTTTCTTTCTTTTTTTTTTTTTTTTTTTTTAATAATGCACTTCAGCAGTAGAGGAAGCGTTTGTATTCTAGTTAAAAATTTAAAATCAAAGGGGGGATAACAGAGTGGGAGAGAAATAGGTGTAGGGGGAGGGGAAAAGAGCTCAGAATATCTGTAAAAATATTGAGGAAGTTTTTGGAAAAAAAGTTACTTCTACATGGAAAGCAAAGTAAGGAAAAAAACCCATAGCAAAGAAATCAAATACATAGGTTTTTATTGTGATTGAATAATCAACTTCCTATATGAGCTATTTCAAGATCAATACAGATATAAAGACCTAATTTGGTGAAGTTGTGCTGCATTACAGCAAAAAAGGAAATAACGAAAAGGAGGAGTATTTCACACACTGGTTTGTAGCCTGAAGCCCCCTGAGTCTGCATTGCAAAGCAGCCCAAAAATGTGTTCATAAACTTCTTTTTGAAACACCTGCTGCCAACAGAAGGCATATGGATCCTTGAAAATTCAGATATCACCTGGAAGAATAGCTCCAAACGCATGCTTTATCTATCAAAAAGTTACACAAAGCCAATTTGATCTACAATTGTCTTTCCCATCAATGAGATAGGAACAGAGTGAGGCAAAAATATATCCCTGATTATTCCTTAGGATTTTACAGATTAAAATGTCTTCACATGGCAACAAAAACTCTTAACACATATAAACAAGGGTTTTCACATAATCCCATTTCTTTTTCATTTTGACACAATCATTTCCTGGAAGAAGAATAATCTGTTAGCATCTGGCATTGAAGGAGCTGGAGTTTTTGCTATTATTTTCAGTTGCTTTTTTGTTTTGTTAAACACAGAACAAGTTTATTAAAACCTGTCTCAGTTATAGAATTGCCTGCTGGTATAAATATGAAAAAAATTATGGCAGCAGTTTGAAGCCTCATTAAAAATTAAAATTTGATATCATCTACAAAATAATTTTGACTGCTGCTTAGGCAAGATCAGCAGATGACTGCATATTGCTTTAAAAAAAGAAAGGTCTTGGCCTTTAATTGTAATATCTATGGAAGAGGTAAAGGACTCTTCATCTAGAAGTACAACTTGGTTTTTCCCTTTTCCTCTGTTATATTTCTTTGGGGAATATTATGAAAGAAGAACAAATTTAAGATGCTCTAAAAATATTCTGCTGCAATTAGCAAGCAATATATGATGCTGTTATAAAAATGCCAAAGATAACGTTTTTACCCTGCATTATCATAACTCCTGCCCTCTGCAGGTTTCTACAAGGAGGAAAAAGAAAAATGTCACAGTTTTTAATTAAAAATACTTTTAAGAGATAAGATAAAAGGTGTCAAACACTTATGCCCTAGGTGTACCAGGATTGATTTCCTTTTTAGGTTGCTGTGTATAGAACTGGTACACACTCAGTAGATATTCTCAAAGGCCTTGGTGCCATGCAGATGGTGGCAGCCTCAGGACAAGACTTCCAAAGCTCCCAGCTGTGTTTTGAGTGACCCCATATCATGTTAAACAGAACAGGAGGAGTTTTTGCTGAGGCAGATGAAGCTCTCCTCTCAGAGAACAGCAACAGTAAGGAGCACAGTGGAGAAATTAAATCTTGCAGTCAAGATCTCTGTTTATACCAGGATTCAAACACATCATGTGAAACTGAAATAAAATTTTAAAATAGAGCTGATCTTTCTGTATGAGTGCCTGAAGGATGTCTGAACACAGTAGGAATGCAAAGATCAACGTATAGAGCTCAGAGCTACTTTACATGTTCACCAACTGTAAAATCTGCAATTAACTGCCAGAACTTGTTTCAGCAGTCTGAGTTACCTTGAACAAAATACTCAGGAAAAAAGCTCTTTGAGATGAGTTTTGATTTCCTTTTCAGGGAAGACTTCAATGTTGTCTTCTCTTCTGACCTTAAGAAAGATCTGTAATGCCATAGAGGCTACAGTTAGTTTGGATCTGTAGGAAACAGAAATACAGGCAAGAAAACTCTACCTCTGATGAAACAGTTTGATTTTCTTTTAGTTACTGGTTAAAGTATTTTAATTTTGTCTCTCACAAAAATGTGAAAATTTCTGTAAGAAATTGAGATTTTTGTTTTAATTACAAAAATATTAAAAAAAAAAAAAAGAAGAAGAAGAAGAAAAAGAAATGCTAACAAAGGGTGAAAACTGTTTAGAAAACACATTCTGTTATATCATCCTAAACTCAAGAACATTTCTACTTTGATATGTTCCTAGCAGAGGACTTTTCTTCAAATTCAGACACACACACACACACACACACACACACACATACACATACACACATTCTGTNTGTTTATGGCTTCCAAGAATAATTCAATTGAAATAAACACACAAAAGCCACGCTGGCAGGTTCAAAGAAAGAATTTTTAAAATAATATTCCTTTTGCCTTCTCTTTCTTCTTAAGGAAACTCATAGGAACGGGAAGTAATTCTTATCTAGCTGAGACAGCAAAAATAAAATAGATGGCACATATGGAAAGATGAATAGTGATAATTTGCAGACAGCTGAAAGTCTGAGCTGCAAAATCGATGGAATTTGGGACACAGTGGTCATGGACAGATATTGTTATGGACTTGGTCCTTTGAGTTGCACAGTCTATCTCCTGCCTGCTGACAGAGAGACAGCACTAGTTCTGTGTGTTCTTATGTCAATGCTAGAATTTTACATTTTAAACAGCAATATTATCATCTGCTTCACAGACTAATTCAATCTCTTTCAGATAATGCAATGACTGTTGACTTAATCCCCTCTGCTTTTATCAAAGTTTTCCTGAGATTTCCTTAACTTTACTGGGTGAAGAGGTGCAACATGGAAGACGCCTCTGAAACAATACTATTTCCTCTAAAATATGGCATTTCTGATTCACTGTTCAATTTTCCTTTAGGCCAGCCTGACTTCTTCTCATTCTCTTTACCAAGTGGCAATAAATGCATGTTATGTTCACTACATTTCCTTCTTCAGAACAGAGAGTAGAAAAACACAAAATCCGTTTCTTTGATGAATCATGAGTTATTAGATATTAATTGCATTATGCAATAATATTTGTTCTTTGATAGGAGTCACATTCCCTTCTAAATGCTCAGGATTGTTGTTATTAAAATTCAAAGTTTGAATGAAAAGGTCAAAAGCTAAAAGTGGATATTGACTTTCATGCATAACCATGGTGACAACCACTTACCTGAGAAACACTTGAACTCATGTCATTGCTTAGTCCTTTTCTGGCAATGAAGTAAAAAAGGTTCTGTAATCCCAGTGTCATCTATCACTTTTCATCTCTAATAAAAGTGATATTTCCCTTTGGAAAAAGACAACTAGATGGATTATGCTGGGGATAGCTTGTGTCATCATATCAGCTTGCCAAGATAGTGGGACACAACGGGCATGACAAATTTCCATGCCACTAATGAGTTTAGGGAACCCTCTGTATTCTCAACCAGTGGGAGTCACTGGTTCAGGTCCAGTAAACCATGGGCCAAAAAGAAGGGAGTTAGAAAGAAATATNGTAGTGTCCAAAATTCCAAATTATGTATGTTTCAAGTTCAGACAATTGTAATGCAAATGTTATTATTTTTCTCAGTGAAAAGAAATTTTTTTGAAAAAGGATCAGTAAACTTAAATGAACTAATTTGTAAGAATTACAAAGAAAGCAGCATGGCAACGAAGATTCTTTGCATATGTATTTGATAGATGTAAGAATTTATTTAGTATTTTGATAAAATACTATGACATTTCATAGACAAGCAAGACCTGGCTTATGTATCTCACATAAAGCATTGGGTTAGAAATGTAAGCCCAGATACTGACAAAACACAATATTTCAGGCAATGTTTNACTACTAGTATATAGCATATTTCAGGCAATGTTTGAGAAAGCACAAAGTTTCAAAGAAATCAGTAGAATCTTTTTTGTGGGTAATGGCTTATGGAAAACATCCAGCAGGGAAAAAAAAAAAAAGAGAAAAATGGTAGGTCTAAGAAATAAAAAGATAAAAAGTGGCTCAATTTTCTTGCCTTTCAGCAAGAGTTACAGTCAGAGGTACATATTTCATTTCTGGAACTGCAAATCAAACCCACAAGTTTAGAGTTGTTTTGAAAGTTTATTCTAGCCTAAACTTTGCCTTTTATTTATTTTTCACTTTGAAGAAAATACTCAACAATAAGGCCTTAAATACGTGAAGATAGCCTAGATTTTGAAAAATTAGAAAGGAACAGGATTTATTATGGCATTTTATTCTGAGAATTGCTATTCATGCTGCTTATCCTGTCAAAAATGACAGCAGCAAAGGGTCATCAGTTCAAAGAGGACTGTGATTTATCTTTACATTTATATGGCAGCTCTTATCTTGTAGGATTTGCAAGCACTAGGCACAACCACACAAACATGTAGTCCATAGACTTTTACTGCATCATCTTTCGTTGTCAGGATTGTCAGGGAGAAGAAAAGACAATATTTTGCACAAACACAAGGAGGAACTCAGAGGAAAATAGACATTTTTGAAAAATAGTGAATACTTCAGTATCCAAAACAACCCACTCACTTATGTTTGACTTGGATTTACACATTAGTAAACAGTTAAAAAAGTAAAATGTCTGCATAACTTTCTTGAAAACCCATGCTTATGAAACTGCCTTGTTTACTTCATTCATGCAGAGAGCTTGTGTTTGCTTTTCATTTGCTTTGATCTAAGACAAGAAGATAAAAAGAAGGGAAAATTTTGGGGTTCATTCGGACCAGTTCAGCTTTTCATCCAAAACTGTCACTCACTGAATTGGGAGTTTGCATCAAATGTATTTTAGCGTAGTTTAGTGATGAATTATTTATACTTTGTTTTTCCAGAATGCAGCTGCCTACAGAGATACTGTAAAAACCACAAGTCTTTGTAGACTAAGGACATTATCATCTTATATGCTTATCATACAACTGCAACTCATGACACCAGCTTCATCTAGGCAGGTGTCAAATGCACCTGAACAACTCCTGGCTGGGATCTGAGGGAGAAATGCAGCACATGCCAACAACCATCCATAAATGCCTTTTTTTTTATACTGAAACAACTTAGTTGCAAGACACACAACACAATGAAAACAACTCTGATATGAGAGAAGAGCTTAGCATTTAGCTGACCTTCAAATTACCAAAAAAAGCTTTAGTCAAGATCTCCTCATTTCCTTACCAGCAGATTGATTGCATGGCCTAGCTGCTTTGGAAATGCAGCCCAAACTTCAGAGAACCTTTGGGAGGAAAATGACGAGAAAATATACTACTGTGACACAAATTAAAACTCCCACTCATCAGCACTGACCACTTAACCAGACACTAGAGAACATTAAATTTTTACACATCCGCCACATTCCCTTTTGGATTCCAAGGTTAAAATGATGTGACTTTTTTTACTACCTTAGTTTATAGATAATATAAAACTTAGTATTGCAGTACACTAATTCATAAAAAAGCCTTTCCTTTCTTTAGCAAAAAGAGAAAAATAAATGCTGTGTGCTATGTCAGCTGAAAAAAGTTTTGCTCAGGCAGTTGCAGTTTTTACTAATGCAGATACAGTAAACATAATAAATCCTTATAAAAATTCAAATTCCCATGCTCTCTGAGCCATTGCAGTCCATTTTTTAATTCCCTTCTAATCTATAATTTATTCAACTCCAATCTCTTTTTT
>VZTT01044174.1:30632-49708 GCA_013400855.1 Buphagus erythrorhynchus
TTTCCTGAAATTCTGGGTTCATTAAATATCAGAGATGACACATATTGCACCTTACTGTGACTATAAAAATAAGAAGTTATTAATAGGTACTGCACAACATAACATACTGTGCCAGTGTCTACCGTGAGCAACTCCTGGGTCTTTTTCAAATCTGATTTTCTCTTTTGTTGTTGATCATATTTCTTCATAAGGTCTAAAATAAAAAATAGCCCAACGTTATATTCACTTTAAGTTCACTGCTCAGGTACCAGATCAGATTCAACATTCAAATAGCCTAATATGGATCAGACAGTAATGGGTTATTAAGAAATTACTTTTAAATGGATAATGAAATTTTTGGAGATTTGCTGACTCTGAGCTGAAGCCTACTTCTGGACCATCCTATTTAATTGTCCCTGCTGGACTTATCCTTCAGGAAGATCCCTGTACTTTTTAGAACCTCTTTATTACCTCTTATCTACATAGCATCCTGTGGCAATGAGTTTCACATTTAATTTTGTGATTGGTGGGGTGAGGAAGGGAGTCCTGATTTGGTTTTAGCATGTTTTCTAACAATTTTGCTGGGGCCTTCCTAGTTCTTGTATTACAGGAACCAGCAATAAACCCTCTTTATTGCTTAAGGGTGCCAGTTACTTTTTCTACAGAAGGAGATATTTAATGCATATAAATAGACAGAGGTATAGGGAGTATATCTACTGTGAAGAACTCATTTTATAATGTCCTGAAAATAATACTTCATTCTTAATATTTAATTTCCTTCTCACTGGGCTCAAGGTGTTCTTACTGCTACTACTATTGCTATTATTGCCATTTCTTTTATCATTAGGAATTTTTAGATATTCATTAGTGTTCTCACCTGGGCAAAGAGAAACCTTCAGCATGCAGGACAATTTGAGGGTCTCTATAAAAAGTTTGATATACAGCCCCTCAGCTAGCACAGCCTGTATGAAATGCAGACTTAGAAGAGACTAGCATCTTCTTATTCAGCAAAAAGGACCAGGTCATGTTTGGGTCAAAGCTTTTCACCCAGGACTCCAGATAAAGAGTTCCAGGCTGTAACAGCCTTATCCTCGTATAGGTCTTTCAGATACTTGGCTTTTCCATTTCTCTATTCTTATGACATTCACCTTTCAAAAATATAAGTAGATTTCCTAGGAGGCCTTCAAAAACCCTCTGAAACTTTTAAAATATCTGTGGGCATCTTGAAGTCTTTTCTACTTGGGATCATCTACTTTTTCTTTGATGTGCTCTTATTATTCCCTTCAGTTTCTGTTTTCCAGACAGCTTGCTCTGCTTTGGCAAACCATGCTCCTGACTGAGGCCCTTTGAATGCATTCCATTTGTGCTGCAAAACCTCTGGAGAGGCTGAGAGCAGATGAATGCCGTGCCCTTCTCCTCAACACATTTCAAAACACTTAACAAAGAAGGTCAGTATCATTTTTTCCCTTTCTGTAGATAAGGACAGTGAAATAGAGAGAGAGCAAATGGCTATTCTCACTTACCAAGGAAATCGATGACATAGCTAATGCCTGATGTCTTAGACGCAGAGACAAGTTCGAGGTGCTGAGCCTGTGCTGGCTGAGGCAATGTAGTCCTGAGTAGCAGCACAGAAAATTCAGACAATGCCTGTTGGACTTCACAAAAAAATTTAGGATTTTGATACTTGGCTTTCTTCTGAACTGAAAGATATTTGAAAGTTCACCAAGGGGGAAAAAAAATAAAAATAACAGGCATCTTTTCCTTCTGTTTGAAATATTTCGTCAACTGAACTGGAAGGTTTTTGTGTTGAGAGGGACTCTGAAAAGTTACTATTTACTGCAATATATGATAAACTCAGATAATAAAACAAAGGCAAGCCAAGGCAGTAATTTCAAAATGAAAGACTCAAACGAACACTTAATTTGAAAGTCCTTACTGTTCTGCGTCCATGAATACCTCTACCGAGAGATTAAAAAAAAAAAAATTAGGCAAAATGAGTTGACTTCATGTTTCTAGGGTTTCAATGGAACCACACGTTTCTTAGCATATGATTCTACTGTGATTTATCACTTGATCTTTAGCTATTATATTTAGGTATGGAAAAATACTGTGAAATCACACAGTGGACATATGTAATTACAGATTTTTCTTCCTTTTCTCCTAGAAGTCACTTTGCCATGACCAAGAGCAACAGAACATTGCTTAATAGTAGCAAAGGAACAGGGAATTCTCACAGCAGACTCTGTGAAATGGGAAGATGTGCTTTCCAGGGTGCAATATGCCAGTAGCTGGCAATGCAAGTTGCAGTAATAACTTTCTAACCTGATTTCAGTAAGCAGGGAAGACAGCTAACTTTACAAATTCATGTGCTGTTCATCTAAAGCCACAGCTCTGCAGTCCAGTGACTTTTCTCAGCTAGACTGCTTTACTTTTTGTTCATTACAATTCCAAGCTGGTTTGATATCCACATGCTAGCAAACCAATCTTTTCACAATTCCTCTCTGAAATAAAACTGAGCTGAAGGAATGTGCTTTATCTGGTTAATTTAGCTAGAAAGATATTACATTTTATAATGAAGAATCCCTCAGGACATGAGATTTAGTGTAATTTTCACCTGGTGTTTATCACTGTGTATACTACAAATTCTGTTAGTGTCTATAAACATAACAGCAGGTACTTGGACCTTACAAAGATTTCTGGAGCCAGATCCAGAGAGAGATGTAGAGTAATGGAATGGCAGAAATCCAGCTTCTGAAATAAATGTAATCTGTCTACTGCTAATGAGAAACAAAACAACAGCTTCGAACTCCTCCAGAGGATGAAGCCACCTCTTGAATGCTTGATTGCATGAGGAGTTTACAGTTGTCCCCACAATTGCATTTGGAATAAAGTAAAACATTGCTGAATGACCTGTATTGAAATGAAGGCACTTACAGTCTGGTCGCATAACTTTATCTGTATTACACTGGCAGTCAGGAAGCCCAGAAAAATAACATGAGAGGGAGAAAAGTGATGAAGCACATGTATTTGATGATGAAATAACCCACTTAAAAGTTACTGGCAAGACAGAATGTAAAATAAGGACTCCTGGATTTATGAATAGTAGAGGCAGCTACTTCCTTCATGTTGGAAAAATATTTACACTGAGAATCTGCCTATAGTCTATATTTGGATACCTTGTAAATAGGTTCTTCCCCTCTGTCACAGTTGGAATGATAAGAAAAGGGAAAAAACCCCAAGGATTAAGTTGTTTCTGTTTTGAGAAGCCCTTCTGGAAGATGTCACTCATTTCCTTTTGAGGCAAAAATTATTAATGTAGCCTAGGTTTGGTTTAGACAAAATTGAAAGAACAGCATTCCAGGAGCAAATAAACCTCACAGGAGAAAGACCCTGACAGGTCATTTTGTCTGTGAAAGGTATCAGCCTTATTGTGATGCTGAGTAACAAGGAGAGAATCCTAAAAAAGTCTTTAAAAAAAAGGAAAACAAAAAGGAAAACATAATGTGTTTAAGAAGTATCAGTTTGACTGAACTGAAAAGAATTGTTTCTGGAATTACTGTTAAATCTAGTGCAAAGAACAGTTTTTAAGGCTCTTATACTTAACATTCAGGCTACAGAAGAATGTATCTGCAATCTATAGAAGGTGATAGAGCACAAAGGAAAGCTCTACAGAGCAGGAAGGAGATAAAGCAGCATCTGGTACGGATGTTATTATCAAAAGAGCTGTTAATAGGAAAATTCCATTATTATAATAATAAATTAATGTAATCAGGGAGCAATAATAAAGGGGAGAGCCTTCTTAAAAACTTGAATGGTACTTAACATTCCAGAAATAACTGTATTTTCTAAAGGGAAATAAGACTTCCCTTGCAACTCCATATGTCTACTCTGAATTTGCTGAATTAAAGATTAAATAATTTTAAAGTATTTATGATGCTTGCATTCTTGACCAGATTTATACTGCCCCAGTTCAGGTGCTGAACAGAATTGCCTAATTTAGGACCTCATCTCTTAGTGGAAGATGTTATGCATGTTTAGAGGTCTCGTCAGCCATGAAGATCTCAGGTACCCTAGGGAATTCCCTATTTCCTGGATAAACAATCCCTTGATGAATTCAGAAAGACATGAAAGCACCCACAATCTTAACTCATTTTAATCNAGCGCATTTTAATCTCTCAAGTTAGGAAAGTTGGACTCTCTTCCTTCACCTGCTAGTGATTGTCAGAGATGGCTCCTCCAGACTCCTCCAGTAAATTTGTCTGAACTTTCTTAACATGGCTTACACTCAATCCCACTGGGGATCTTGGACTCTTAGGTGAGAAGACCAGTCTTACTCAGAAAAAGCTTAGAGCTTTAGGTAATTTTATTATTTTACTTTAATTATATGAAAAAATGTATCTTTAAAAAGAAAATTATCTAACACAGAGAATTACTAAAGATAACTAAGTTACTAAAAATAACTAAAATATTGCCATGATAGACAACATCTTAAAACTAAGGCTTTGCTAAAATATTGTTACTACTTAGCAGGTGGAATAGGAAAAAAGACATTGCAGGGTAAATCCAGAGCAAGATGTCACTTTAGGTGCTCTGACTCCACCTGTACATTATGAAACAAGGCATCCTAGGCAGTCATCAGAATTCAGTCACAGAGTTGAATCTGAGGGATACTAAAGGGCAGTAACACCTATAGAAATCTAGGATAAGGAAGCCAAGGGTAAGAGGGACCTCCTGTGATAGATCAGCTGCACTGGTTGACCCTGAAACTCAGATTTCATTTCAAATAAGTGTCTGCACTGTGTAATACCACAGTTAATTGCAACTTTAATTGATTACAAAACACACGTTCTCAGCTTATAAACCCCAAGGAATTTTATTTGTAATAAATGCAAGTGTAGCCCAAGTGACTTCATTGGATGTAGATGTCGCCACAACAGTGCTTGTTTAGGTAAATCTCATTTAGTCATAGCTGCAAAATATTTTTTCAAGTGCTGTGCAAACTTAAAAGAAAACCCCCTTCCAAAAATATGGGCAAATGAAGATTGGACTAGATAAGAAATAGAGATAAGAGAAGGTACTTAGGAAAAGGAAATTGCAGCAAGACCACTGTCATAAATGGTAAGGCTTGGTGCCTTACCAGAGGACCAATTCTTGTCCTGTTTGGAGGTATTTTGTAGGTTACACAACTAAGAACAAAATAAGGAAGAACTTGAAACTCAGTAAAGAAGCAGCTGTGCAGATGCTTCAAACATTTTTCTCAAACATATTAAGCATCATATGGGAAAAAGTTGGGGGTTTCTAACCTGAGAACTTTCAAGTAATGAACCTTTTTTATTCATGACAAATGAAGGAGAGATTATAGAATATAAAAATGGGCTGAAGGCTCTGAAGGTAAACCTTCCAATTGTTTTGATGACAATGCAGAACCAATATATCTTATCCTCTAATCAATTTTATCTATTGAAGAAAAATCTGTGATAAGTAGAAAGGAAGAGGAAATGTCTTCCTTCATTTTTGTTTTATAATTTTCCTTCTTTTAATGACTGTGACTGTGTTTTATTTGCTGAAAAATGTGTCTGTGGAGAGAGGGCAACACTGTAATTTGGCCTCCACTGGTTTTTCCCATACTGAAGTTTAATTCATTGTTCATGACACTGTGCAACAGATCAAAACAATGAACTATGACAAAGAAGTAACTGATCACAAAAATACCACATTATGCCCTGATTGAATACTATTTGCATACATAATAACAAAGTTGTGACCATTAGCACGAGGTGAAGTTTAGTATGCATATGTTAACAGAGCTTTTGGATGCCTTCATTATTTTTTCCTATCCTTTATGATTTTAATGCAAAACAGCCCGTACAATTAAAATTAAAGAAATTTTAGGAGATGGCTAAACAAACCCCACATTTCTTTATGATTTCATGAAAAATATAGATGCAGAAATGGTGTCCACAGACATGTCTACATCAAATTGAGGCAAGCTCATTAAAATTCATTCTATTAAGCTAGTCAGATTTTTGCAATAAGCCAATGTGATGAAAACAATTTTAAGTGATGTATTGATACTACATGGATCTTGAAATGCTGTACTCTGTCCTTCAGGAGGCAGAAAAAGCATGCAGAAAAGCAAAGAATATTGAGTTTAGGCAGTTTAGATTTCTCATTTGAATTAAAAGATAACCAGATGTGTATTATAGAATCATAGAATATTTTAGAGTATTTGGAAGAACCTCTAAGGCCATTGAGTCCAGCCGTTAAACCAGCACTGCCAAGTCCACCACTTAACCAGCGTCCTTAAGTGCCACATCTACACAGATTTACATACCTCCAGGGATGCCCACTAAACCACTTCCCATGCAGACCATTCCAATGTTTAACTACTCTTCTAGTGAAAAATTTTTTCCAACCTGAACCTCCCTTGGAGCAATTTGAGACTACTTTTGTACCACTACTTGTTACTTGGGAGAAGAGGCCGACCCTGACCTGACCACAGCCTCCTTTCAGGCAGTTGCAGAGAGTGATAAGGTCAGCCTTGAGCCTCCTTTTCTCCAGGCTAAACAACCCCAGCTCCCTCACCTGCTCCCCATATGACTTGTTCTACCCTTCTTCAGCTTTGTTACCATTCTTTGGATGTCCAAACTTAATGAACGTCAGAGAATCTAAGGAGCTTGTATTTAAAATTCTTATTCCCTGAAATAACAAAACTAATACTCACAGTGGTATTTTCAAAAGCAGTTATGTTAACTGGGATCACACAGGAGTTACTACCTTCAAAATGAGCAGTGGGATAATAAACAATGGAAGTCAAATCATTTTCTGTTAAGAAAATTAAGATGTTTATACATATACATAAATATAACTCACCTGTTGTCTAGAGAGATATTGCAGTGCAATGTGCAAGAATTGGTTTTGAGGTATCTTCAAGTGGATTTGAGTCTAGTATTTTAATATTAGCAGGTATCATTCCACTGCTCAAATACTTTTGCTTTCCCTGACTCTGAAATATAATTTATCTTTCAGAAAGGAGAATTAAGTGTTTTACTGAATTCACTAATTAGCAGCCAGAAACATGAGCTGGTTAGGTAAATAGAAAACTACTCATGGGTGTCCATGAAATTTAATTAGAACGAAAAAAAAAAAAAAAAGAAAAGAACACCCCCAATAAACAAAAACCAACAGAAAATAAGTTTAGGTAATTATAATAAACTCAGTTATAACCTTGATTCTAAACCTTGGCCTTGAGTTCAGGATTTGACTTATCTGTGTCATCAAACAACTCAATTACTTTTCTTTTCCCCTCCTTCACCTGCCATCTTCCACATGATGTCTCCACGGACCAGCATTTTAAAATCCTTGGTAGATTCATGAAAAAGTCGAAAATTTGTTAAATATAAATAACTAGGTGTCATTTTTCCTCCCACACCCAAGTTCACCACTGTGTAAGATACAGGCTGATTTGCAAATTCTATTGTTGGGGCTCAGTAAGCTCAGTGATTATCGCAAATTGAAAGCATATAACAATAATTCCTATTTCTTCATGAAGTTACCTTTAGAAAAAAATAAAAGAAATGCTAGGTAAATTGAGCATACAAAATGTAACACTAATCAAAACTTTTTTTTAAGACTATGAAAGGAGTAAATTACAGAATCTCAGCATCTTTTAGAGCAGAAAAGCCTCCTGAAATCGCCAAGTCCAACCATTTCTGCGGAGTGGATGCCATGGCGCCCTGTTTGAGCTGTCAGGGCTACAGTGCCCTTCCTGCATGAACTGCCACAGCCTGTTCACCCATCCTGCTGGCAGTGCTCCAGGTTACCTCTGCTCCCCAGCAGCTTCTTTCATAGGAGCAGGAGCCTTGGTCACCTGTCCAGGTCCCATCGGTCACTGCCGTGTGAGCCACCAGCTCCTGGCAGCTCTTGGCTCCCTGTGAGGTCCCCCTGGTTCAGGACCTCCCCTACACCCTGCTGGAGCACTCTAGAACACTCGTGCTGACACCACAGGCTGAGGATGTGTGTGTTTAATTATTCCTTTTGTGTTTAATTCTTGTTCATATGTGGCTTCCCCCAGCTCTCCCACCCCAGCTTCTGTTTAGACTGGAAACTATTTTGATTAGAGAAAATCCCCTTCAGTCAGAGGGAAACATGACATTTACAGAATATCTCATGAATGGACTTGGTCTCATAAACCTCCTAGAATATCTTATTGCCCATTAGTAATGGGCAATAGTCCTGTAAGCCACTATTTCATAGACAGTTACCTTGAAACTCAAAACTTGTCTCCAATCTTGTGCTACTGAGTTAAGGTCAGCTTCCCTGGAAGCATTCAGAAATAAGGAATGTTTAAAATACAATTTTATGTGAGGATCACTTAACCTGGTAGGGATGCAGCAGCAGTTTCCTATGTCTCTCACTCCCTGTTCTCCATTGTTGTCAGCTCTGGGATTCTTTTCTGTTCTAGAAAGTGAAAAGAAGCAGTTTCCTGTCCTCTCATTGAGAAAGTAGCACACGGAGATTGGGCCAAGAAATAACCAATTTCACTGCTGCAGGATAAAGATACCCACAAGAAACCACTGCACAGCATCAGACAATTAATCTAAATCAGAAAGAGCAGATCCATCAGTAGCTATTAAACACCCAATGGTCTGTTCATGTATTGGAGCTTAGGAAGTCTCTAATCAGGCCTTTGGTTTACCTACAGCTTTTATCCTGGGTTGTTGTCTACTTTCAGATATGGGGCAGTTGCATCACAGTCACAATTACCCCATGGTCATGGAACATGGCACCCTGTCCCATAGAAGGGGCCAGAGGCAGGTCTGTGCAGAGCACACGGGTAATTAGCCAAACAGTATCCATAGTGATTAGTTTTGATTATTCAGTTGTTTTCAAGCTTGCCTGAAAACAGACCATGTCCTAGTGACTGGTAAGCTCCCTTTGAGACAGCACTGCTGCCCAGCTGCAGTTTGGGATAAAAGCAGTCCTCGTGCTATCCCATTTCCCCCATTTCTGCAGGGCAGCCCGGGGCAGGATAGCAGCATCACTCAGTTTAGAGATTTTATATCTCTCTGTAAGCTCTTCTAAGCAAAGTGTGTCATACATAGTATTCTCAAAGCCTCATTCCCCTTTCTTTAGATGATGAAAATAAAACAGGAGAAACAAAGAGAGAAACACAGCAAGAGAGACAGCTGGAAAATGCATTACTGGACCCTGATGACTCATCAAACATTTCCACACTGCCAGGATTATGGCTTCCCATAATAATACTAGAATGCTATTGCATGTTAGGGGAAGGAAGGTCTCATCAGCTATCTCACTACAGCACAATCGGAGTAATGAAACCCATATATACTCAGTAAAGGTTCCTAGAACACTAAAAAGGGTTCAATTCCTCATTCTTCAAGGGAAATAGAATAGCAGTGATCCTTCAGTGAAAGAGATGCAATGCCAAAAGGGTTAAGGTGTTAGCCTCAGACAGTAAAGTCGAGGTTGCACTCTCAATTTCCAACACTGTACTGGCAGTAGCTTGAGCTGTGAAGAGAAGAAATCCTGTTTCTTCAGTTTAGAGCTAGAGGTCACTGGGCAGAAATTTTATCTACCTTAGCCCCATGTACCACTACCTCAAAGAGTTTTCGTGATTTATGTAGACAATCCCAGGGGGTCTCCTCCTCTCAGAGGGAACATAATGGGATTTAGTGTAGTAAAGCATTTCTGAGAGGAGTAAGAGAAACTAACTGGGATGGCTGAGAATTTGAAGTAAGGGATCATCTCATGTAATGACTAAAAGAGCAAGACACTACACTACATGGAACTTCATTCCAGTCCTGTGTTCTATGACCATTATCATAAATAAACTAATAATAATAAAAACAAAATATTGAACCCACATTAATGTTAATATTTTCAACAAGAAAATACACAAAATTTTTTCACTACTGTCTGTTTAAAAAACTTCTCATCTGCCTTTTTTTTTTCATGGGTTTTTGATTTTGGGAAAGTTGAAACAGTGTGTTTGCATTTTTTGAATGGAACTGTGATATTTTCATCTTAATTAGTTAAAAAATAAAATTCTAGCTCCCCTAGCACAGTGGAGCTTCATAGGTGATGCAGTATGGATACCTCATGGTCCCATTTTGAGATGCAGACTCAGCTGTTGTCCCATGGTATGTCTGAAATCCAGGGGCATCCTGTGAGAGACTGAAATGGTTAATGGCTTAGACATCTCTAAAATCATGGGAGGATTTTGCCCACTCTGGCAAATTGCAAAGAATTTGTGAGCAGGGAAGTCCACCACTCCCCAAACTGGAATTGGACTGTGACAGGATAAGAGATAAGATAAAGGGGATGCTATTGTCTAATTGTCCAAGGTCTGGGGAGAAGAATGTATCCACAAGACACACTGGAAGAGAGACTGGGATGCTGATGGCTCAAATATATAAGGAGCAAGTTGCAAGTAACTGCCTAGGTGCACATCCCACCTCAGGCTATGGCTGGGTTTTGAAAAAGATAAGGGAAGAGGAAAATCCTGTGAGGTAGGTATTGACTCTTTGTTGCAACAACCAAGTCTCATTGCAAGGCCTATGGTGATGGGATCTTTCTACTCCTACTCTTTCCTTCCCTTTCTCATATTTTTTCTTAAGTGATATTTTTATGCTTTCATATTGTTACGTTATTATGGATAACAACTAAACAGCTACATACCTGTTTGCCCGTGCAACCCTATGTGTATAACATGTACAAACATTGATTTTTCAGTGTTGTTTGACTCTAATCCACCCCAAGGGATTTATTAACAAAAATCACCTTTTGCCATGGGTCATAACACATCCACAGTGTATCACGTAAGTTTCTTAGGAGAGAGTCCGTCTGGAAACATAGGGATGAGTCAGGAAATCAGGAATCAGACCTCCACCAGTAGATTCAGTCTGTGGCTAAGATGACTGCAAGCTACATATTTTTATTTTGATTACAGTAACACCAATCTTTTCTTTTTAGACAATCATCATAGAAAATTTTTATTTGTTAGGGCTTCTTTTATAATGGCAATTCAGTGCCAAAGCACGAATTATTAAATTATGGAGTGTGGAAACTATTTAAGACTGACTACTTTGACAAATCTGGTTTTGTAATTTTTTTGCAATTTTTTAAAATACTATTATTTAATTTTACACCTTGTTTAGCATTGCCTTTTGATCAAAGCCAGATACAATTATTGGGGAAGTTTTTAATTTCCTTCAGCAAGCTCTGGATCTGCTGAGATCCCCTGATGCTTGGTGACTGCTCAGCAGCCACTCTAAGTGCTGGGCTGCTCTCAGGCCTTTTCTCAAAGCTTGTATCATTTCTCAGGCAGCTCTAGTTGCTTGCTAGCAGAGGATGACAGAAGCACAGCTAGGCAGAAAAACCTCATCAGAACTCTTAATAATTTTTTTTATTATGCCTTCTTTCTTTAGGGTTGTTTCTTATAAATGTGTAAAAGTTGTTAATAAAGTGATAATAGCACATTGATTTTGAAAATAAGAGATATTCTGTTTCCATGTTATTAATGTAATTTTGTATTTTGATTTAAAAACCAGCTTTAAAAAGTCTTAAGTATAAACTATTTTGCTTTCATTATGAAAAAAAAAATCCCTTTTTATAATTTTCCCCCCAAAACTGAATTTTCCTTTTTTTTTTTTTTAATTTTGTAGCAAAGGAGAATGGGGAATTTCTGAATTTCTTGCGAGTCTGCTTATCCGTATGCACAACAACACACACAAAGGTCATACCTCAAAAGCTTGCTAAAACCCCATTCCCAACAGTAACCTGAGATATAATTGGAAAACGTTGTCTTTGAAATGCATTTCTCCCATTCATTAATGGGCAAATGTAGTCGAACCACACACATTAGTTATTCAGATGATGAGTGTGTGTGGTGAGCCTTGCAGAACCAAGATATTTGGTATTGCATTGTGTGGTTCCTTTCCTTGTGAGGTGTATTCCCAATAGCCACCATCGGGACTGTGCAGAGGATGCAGCAAGGGACCTGCTTCAGGCTGTGTGAGTAATGTGTGTGGGGATCAAAACAGAAAAGGTGAATGGGGGAAGGATGATTGATAGAAGACCTGGGATGTTTTCTAATTAGGATTGCTTTATAATACTTAATGCACCACCATCAATTATATATGTCCTGGTGATCATCCTCTTCATCCTTGTTTAGGCCTTAATGAACACTATACGCAGTTCCAATTACTGTCACATGCAACCACTTTATAACAACTTCTCCCCCAGATGAAGGAGCATTAAAAACCGAGTAAGAAGCAGCACTTAAAATGGCAGGTCCTGAGCAATTATTCTGTGTTCCCTCTCCCTGAGTCAACATACATTTTCTTTGGCCTTAATAAGTCTCCTCTGAATGATTTTCCCTCAAGGGTGAGAAGAGGAAGATGGATGACACAGCCTGGCAATCAGTGATCAATAGGACTGAGATTAATCCAATGGCACCTGGGGACCCCCCAGCGTGTCTGTCCTGACTCCCCTCTCATTCTCACTGATCCCCATCAGAATGCCTGCACACCTTGGGTTTGGTCCTGTGGGATGCAGCCTTGACCCAGCCTGGACGTGGCCAAGGACCAGGCAAACACCCACTGTTGTGTGCACTCACCCACTGACACTCGTGCCTTGTAGGGAAGGAAAATAGGGCTGGCAAAACAAATAGAGCAGGGCTTTTTTAGTGGCAGCATCCTGCTCCCACTGATTTTTTTCTTGATTTGCTGAATCCTGTATTAAGGAAGAAAACAGAGACTGAAAAACAACCCTTGAATACCTTGAATGCAAGATAGTACTTACATATGATGGGAGATGGTGTACTGGGACCATGGAGACAATGGGCAAGAAATTCCTTCCTACAAATCTCAGCTCCACCCTCAGAAGACAGAGCTTCCTATCTTTTGCATTGTGCTACTGCAAAAGAAAAATTAATTAAAGAGTTTTTTCATCTGCTATGATCTCCTCAAAATCGTGGTGGAAGACAAACAATAATGAAAGGCTTTTATCAGTCTCTGAAGATGTGGAAAAGAACAAAAAAAAAAATGAAAACCAGAAATTGATGAGCCAAGTAACTAATAATTACAATTTTGTGAGTATTCTGCATCCAAATTTAAAAGGATAATTGTTCTGGACAAGAAAGACCCAGACAGGGAATGAAAGACACCCTTTTAGAGTTCTGCATTTTGCAGGAAGACAAAAAAATATTTCATTTCCAGAGAAAGATAAGCTCCATTCAGGGCTGCTTTGTTGTGTGTTATGCCCCAAACCCCAGAAATTGCCTTGAAGCAATAGCAAACAAAAATCCTTAGCTACATTTAGAAATTTCACTGAAATGAATGACAGCTTTTTGGCCAAAATTAGGCTTATTCATTTCTCCATATGATCATAGAACCATAGAATGGTTTGGGTTGGAAAGGATTTTAGAAATCATCCAGTTCCAATCATTCTGCAATGGACAGGGACACTTTGTACCAGACCAGGTTGCTCTGAGCCCCATCCAACCTGGCCTTGAACACTTCCAGGGATGGGGCACCCACAGCTTCTCTGGGCAACCTGTGCCAGTGCCTCACCACCCTCACAGTAAAGAATTCTTCCTTACATGTAACCTAAATCTCTGCTTTTTTATTTTAAATCTGTTTCCCCCTGGTCCTATCACCATGCATGAAGCTTCTGAATATTGGGGCACCTACAATAAAAAGTTCTACCTAGTCTGGTAATGTCAGAGAGAAATCTAATGGAAGGGAGCAAAGTCCCTGATAGCTTTGGTAAATACATGCATCCTCAACTGGCTGTGCTGCTTGCAGGAGGGGAATGTGTGGCCAGCAGAGACACCTGTGCCTCCTGAGGCAGAGCCTGATGTCATGACGAGAAATAGTCTGGTACCTGAGATTCCTGAAATTCAGATCTCTCCTTGCTGAGGTTTGCATAAGTGATCCCACCTGTTGATATGTTTGGACAGCCTCCTGCCTGTACTGATGCTCAGTTGATGCTGGTGCAGTGGCTCTTCAAAGAGAAGAACTCTATTATGTACCTGTTTTTATTAATTGTCACTCTTTCCTTCATTCAGACTTAAAACTCCACTGCCACAGATTGGATTT
The DNA here is from genome assembly GCA_013400855.1 of Buphagus erythrorhynchus. Lineage (NCBI taxonomy): Eukaryota > Metazoa > Chordata > Aves > Passeriformes > Sturnidae > Buphagus > Buphagus erythrorhynchus. Next base: position 44,735 of record VZTT01044174.1, read on the forward strand.
CTTGAATATATTTAAATTGGCACAGCAAAAAGTTTAAAAAAACACAAAACCTTCATTTGTGGAAATCATGTTTTCCATTCAAGAAGTTCCATACTGAAACAAAATAAAGTGCATTTTACCAGAGATTGCATAAGGCCATTTTTAGGTAGAGGTAAATTGAACTGAGTCAGACAGTCTCTGATTATCCTTTTCTTTTGGAATTTTAATGCTGCTCAGAGAAAATCACAGTGAAGGATTATGATAACTGCCAAAAAGAAAATATATTTAGAGGAAATAATATGAAAGAGTGGGGGAAAATAACTAGGGGTAATGATCTAAAATGAGGAAAAGAAAGAAATTAAAAATGAAAATTAGAAAAATGTTTTAACATCTATGCCAATTAAGGAGGATTGTAAAGAGGACTACCACCCCCCTGCTTTTCCCCTCCAGCTAATCTGCCAGTTCACATAAGTAGAATTGCTCCTCACCAACCTTGAAAAACAGTGAGGTAGAGAGAAAAATGGGTATGGGAACATCTATATATTATTGCCCTCACTCGAGGACATTACTTGAATGAAACTTATGAACCTTCAAGGCTCTAGGATGATTGAAGGGACTCCAGCAGAAATGACTGTACAATGACTGTCACCTCTGGGGACAGCTATAAGACAGGGAAGGACAGCCAGCCTTTCCTGCCTCCATTTGTGCCACTGACCCTTGCAGCAGGTCTCAGCCTTGTCCTGCACAGATGAGGACAGGATCTAAGGTCAGCCTCTAAGGGGATAGTGGTAATTCAGTCATTGGCAGCTCAGAGACAGGCAGTGGTCTGGAAATGCAGGGATGGGTCAGGGAGTGCTCTGGATTTAGGCTTTCTTCTGACCTAATGCCTTAAGGGAATAGTAAATACAACTTTCATTACATGGCTGTCCAGCAAAGGGGTATTCTTGGAGGGTATTCTTTGAATATCTAACCAAAGAATAAAAAAATATACCAAACTATCCTCAGTATGATCAAATTTGTGTTCTCTCTTTCCAAAATGCTGGATAAATTTCTGCTGATTTCTGGGAAATATTCTTAGACAAGTAATTAAAAGTGCAACACAATAAAGGTATTTCTGTTCCTTGGGAATTATTCCTAACAAAGACAACCAAGACATTCCATCATTTCCACCAGCCTATTTTAGGGTGGGTATTTTTAGATGACAAGATAAAAATAATAAAACAGCTTTAATCCATAATTATTCCTAAAAAACTTTCCTCCAAAATGGAAAATTTCCCTTAAATAAAGGAGATATCCTGTGGGAAGTCAATTGTGTGCTAATTCATTTTTCAATTTCTCCATACACATTTCTTACTTCAAGCTCTTTAATATCGTCTCATTCTTTTATTATAGTCAATGAAGGTAGAAATGAGAAAAAAAAGTATTTTTCTTTAAATATTTGCTGTAGCTTGTGTAATTACTGTGTTTGGCAAGAGACATGAAGCACTATTGAATTTTCAAACGGTTTTGTTTTTGAAGAGTAAAATACTTTTGCCTCCCTCTTAAGAAACCTCCAGAGGAAGGCAAAAATAAATGTTTAAAAGAAACAAAACAAAACAAAACAAAAACAAAACAAAAAAAAAAGAGCGTATAAATAAGAAAATGTGGCTGAGTTTTGAGAAAGCAGATTTTACAAATCATTTGCACAAACAAGCCACTTCAAGGACGACAGCATCTCAGCTGACCCAGATTCCACTGGCTTCCAAGCCCATTTGTTTGGAAAATGTGCACAGCAAACACAACCTGTATAAAAGCCTTGGCATTGCTGGAAGTACTTTTGCTCTTGAGGAACAAGAGAAAGGTTATTGAAAATCTCTCTGTGGCTTTCCCCTCTCTGCTGAAATTACAAATAGTTGACTACAGTAATAAGATGAAGCCTTCTGTTTAATTCAGAGCTTGATTAAGATGTAGACGAGTCTGTAGCAGCTTGTCCTTGTTCTGTCTATCATAACAAGTAAGACTATTCTAGACTAAAGCTTTGGATCTCTCCTGGTGTTTTCAGCTAAGGGTGTATTAGTGCTGTGGACACGCTATTTGACTAATCACTATGATAACCACATGGCAGCTATAGATCAGCAGTCTACTTGTGTTGCTCTGTGTTGGAATATAGATTTTTACCGTATTTATTTCCCCCTGCATTGATAATGCTAAGTACAGGTTACACTTGCCCTCATTTTGCTGAATTTTTCTGTTCATGGAACTGACACATCTCGGAAAAAAAGAAGTCAGGGCAGAGCTGAATAGCGCCAGGGCAGCTGCTGCACATCCAAGGACGGGCTCAAAAGGAGGGAGAGGTCAGCCTGCTTCCATGCTGTCTTAGGGCTTCACAGCTGCATTGGTACAAAGGCTGCTGGATTCTTGCTGGTGCATTGATTTCAAACACTTATCAGAAATCCTTTGTATTTAAGCAGACAAATGCACAAAAATCAATCGGATGGTTCTCTTACACAGGCTGTTTTTTAGCTCTATTGAAATCCATTCTCTCTACTGGGAGAAGATGCGGGTATGCAGGTTAAAAAGTTCAAATGTGCCTGTATGAATTAAGTATCTACATCCCAGATGCTTACTCTGAAAATTGGTGGTCTTGTCCCTCTCTTGAAGGAGACTGACTCCTCCTCCATCCTTATAAGAGAGGAAGTTCAGCCATTTCATGCCACAACTGTTAAACCACCATAATTCACAGAACTGATTGAGAGTTTTCTGTGCATGCTGTGCTGCAAACTATATAGTAGCTCAGCAGGTGCTGCAGGAGCAGCTGAGGCACAAGCTGGAAGAGGGATCCTGTGGGCAGCCTTGGGGCTGGGTAGGATGATACTGTAGTCTTTCCCTGCCAAGACCCACTGCCCAGTCCGTCAGCACCTGCATGGCCACCACAAAGAGGTCTAACAACAAAACCATGAAGCCACATCAGTGAGAGGTATAGAAGGAGCCCTGCAGCCTAAAACTCTTTTAGTTATCCTGGCAAAACCCTGGATGCATGTTGACAGACACCTGCTTTTGCTGGCTCATGCTGTTTCCAACCATGGTATGAGGGTACTGATGAAAAAGATTTGGCTGAATCACACAGCTTCTAAAGGAAAGGGCTCTGCCAAGGTTGTGCCATGCTGAGTAGATGCCCTTCAGAGGCTAAACCCAGTGAGAAAAGAGAAATTGAAAGTGATTTCAAAGCTTATTCCCAGACACATACGTGCAGTAACCCTCAGACAGACACCTTCCTCTGCGTGTCTGAGCAGTCAGAAAGTTGTGCTCAGATAGCTTGGTTAAAGACATGCTTTTACAAAAATCCTCATTAACCTCTTTCAACCACAGTTTTGGTTGATCTCAAGCAGCCAGTGGAAGTTGCCAGAGCTGGCTCAGCTGATAATTTTTCCACAGTGTTAGTGCTCCGAGGAGAAGCTGCCACATGTGACAGGTGGGTGATAATGGTGTGGTCCTGTGCCACAGACTGCTCTGCAAGAGCATACTTCCCTGTCAAGCCAACTCATTGTCCATTTTTTTCAATCAATTTAAGCTTGAAATGCATACACTGGAACACAACACAAGTAACTGCCATGTGCAGATGAAAACTGCTGCCTTAAGAGCTCCCACTTTGATCCCCAAGGATGAAATCTTTGTATCAGAACAACAAAATGAGAGCACTCACCTGAGATATATTTAAAAGAAGATTCATGAATTATTGATATTCATCCAAATATCAAAACACCCAAATATATAAAGTGTCAGCCTGAAAGATAATGATAAGAATAAAATAACTTTCTCCTGCATCTTTCCTGATTCTGCTCTAGAAGTGCCAGTCAGACCTCCAAGGAACTGTCGTGAGAGGCCTAATTCACTGATTCTGTCATTAAAATACGTGTTTGGGTCTAGACCTGGAGCTGTCTCAGCAAATTTTCAGTGCTTTCCTTGTTCATTTGGATATTTTTGATAAATCATTGAAACTGCATGTGCTCATGGGAAGGAGTGATTTGGGTTAAATATTTCAATCATTTGAACATGTTAAGAAGTCCTGTTTCGACACTTCCTCATAAAAGTATAATCTGAATAATTTTCTTCAAGGTTTGATTAACTCCTCATGCAGAAATAGATTTGTTGATAACAGCAGTAACACAGAAGGATAAGGGTGACAAGCCCAAGGCTCAGGGTGTCTGGGTGCATAGGTGGCTGCACAGTGGCTGAGTGTTCCGTGACAGGGCAGGAGAGATTTTAGACAAAAGTATTTCCCCACTGGAGTAATGAAATATCTGGAGGGAAGAAATTCCCTGGTTAAAGCCTGCCTGCACCCAGCCATGCATCAAATTTTAACAGTGCATCTGCTGCATGTAGGATTGATGTAGCACAGCCCTGCAGGGAAATATCGAAAATTGTGAGGTTTCATTTCAATGCTAAGCAAGAATGTGCTAAGGATGGGTGTTGTATGAGTGATGTGACACTTTGAAGCACTGCCAAACAATTAACAGTAATTTAATGATAAATTTCCTGATGACATGGTTCTACTCCTTTTAGGAGAAACAACAGCCATGGTGCCCTATTGAGACTGAAAGGTATGAGTATTTCAGCAATATTATAATTGTCCAAAATATTGTATGAAGGCATATTGATTTTAACAATAGTTGTGACAAGAATGATTTCTGTATTTTACAGTTCCCAAAAAAACGACCAAAAAACTAAAGAAAGGTTGATAAATGGAGAGAGAAGGACATGTGACTAAAAGGAAAGTAAAATAAATTTAAAAACATGATCTTTCCAATTGAGTCTTCTACACAATCAGTTAAGACATATTATTTCAATTTAGAGTGAGGTAGAAAACAAATTTCCAATTCAGTCATGATTTAGGTATTTCAGATACATAAACCCCTTTGAGTGGAATTTGACATCAAACCCATAAATTTATCTGCTGAAATATGTAAGATGGAGGGACATAAGGATTTCCCCCTCCCCCCTCCCAGATCATCTGGG
>VZTT01044174.1:49837-85200 GCA_013400855.1 Buphagus erythrorhynchus
TCCTCTTCCTCTTCCTCTTCCTCTTCTTCAAAACCTTAGTCAGATGAAAAACAGAATTTTGTGAACTAGTTTCTGCTAATGGGTTTTGTATAAGTTTTCATGTGATCACGATCCAAATGATCTGAATGCACACATATCTTTCCTAGAATATCTGGACACTTACTATCTGCTTCAGAAAGCCATGGTGAAAGTGGCATTTGGGATAAAAGGAAGGGANGTTGGAGGAATGAAAGGAAAGGGAAAAGAAAAGGAGAGGGGAGGGGAGGGGAGGGGAAGGAATAGCACTGATTCTTAGGTTATACAAGATTCCAAATTGAGTTCAGGCCATTTCCCCCACACTCCACACAGCACATGGGGCATTAGCTGACTCCTGCAACCCTCTTGCATGGGTCACTCTCAGTGAGACCAGGAGCAGGCTGCTCGAACTGCTGATGCACACATCCCTCAAGCTGGTGGCTTTGAAGCTGTGCCAGCGCACTCTGCTGTTGCTCCAGTCTGTTTCTTCTCTGCATGTTTCCTTCAGAATATTTAATTAGCAAGAGTGCTCAGGGTTTCCTGCAAAGCAGGAGGGGAAAGAGAAAGATGTGCTAGCATTGCATCAAAATAAGGGAGCTAAGGAAGGGATGTTTTAGATTAAGCAGAGCTGACTCAATTTTTCTTAGAACTGGTTGTCCCAGAGAAGGTGGGAAGCAGAGAAAATGGACTGAGAGAGTCACAGGTCTCTGAGGGTAGGTAGCCATGCTGTTCATTTTGTTACCTGAACAAGTTGTCATGAAAAGAGGGAGCAACTGATCTTAGATGAAAGGCACCTTCTTCTCTTTCCTCATCTCTTCTTCCTCAGGAGTAACTACACAGGTGCCCATCTCTCAGCAGCAGCAATTCACCCTGCGCTACAGGGCTCTGAAACAAGCAAAGCACATGTGCCATTTTACCATATATGAAAATCAAACACCCAGTGTGACTGAAGAGATTGTCACATGATGACTTGAAGAGGATATTTTAAAACCACTATGTTCTCCTCTTCCATGGATACTGCCACTCTAAATGGTTTGGTATATATCCTCAAGTCCTGTTTCAGAAAACCTCCAAACCCAGGAAATGGCTGTGATCCTCCTTCTATGCATTTGTGCTCAAAACCACAATCAAATCAAAATTGAAATCAAAACTGCTTCTCCAGGTGTGTCTTCACTGCCCTTCTTGTGAAAGTCCAAATCATAGCAGGTTCCTTCCCTACGTTTGCAGGCTGGTTTCCTAACCCCAGTAGTATACCTGATCTGCTCAGTGCTCTCCTTTTTTCTCCTGTTACATGTCTCCAAGTAGCTAAATCAATGCCTTCATCTCACTCTTCCACTCTTTCTCACACTTTGCAACAGTCTTCTGACTATTTAATCTGTAGCCAACATTACTGTTCTCTTTCTTTCATTCTGTGGGACTTTGTGGTGTGTTTTGTTTAGAAAATGCTTCATAAATGGTAAAAGGTTTGATAAAATTTCAGTGTAGAGACACATCCTGACAAAAGATCCAGAGGGTGACAGGGGAAGCCTTGGCCCTATATCTGAATTGCAGGGTGCTGTCTTCAGTATTGCTGTGTGGCCACTACATGGAAAGAATGAACTGAAAATATGATTCACTGGTTGTTTGCTCTGACACCTGGGATAATATCATTAAACACTCTTTTCTGCCTGTACTTTTACAAATACTTTCGATTTAATGTCCTGTTTCAAATTTTCTTTACTAAGCATAAATTCTACTTGAAGTTGGGGGTCAGTTAAAATACCATACAGGGTTATGTTTGCTCTGAAAGTAAGGGGTATTTGTTTTTCTTTATTATACAAATAAGTGCTTTGACAGAGAAAATTTAAAAATCTATTTTCAGGAGGAAAAACTTTTTTCAACAATGAAATTAATTCTCATTGTTGCTCTAATTGTCTATCAGTCGAGTCATGGGCTATTAGTTGCTTTTGCTCTGAAGAGGTAGCATAGGAGATTTAAAATAGCTGATGGTAGTATGCAGTGGATGTTCTTCCCTCCAACCTCAGCAAAATGCTACAGATGAACAAAAAAGTGCTGGCTAATATCCTTCCATGAAAAGTCATGGCTATTTCTTTTTCAGTTATGATATTATATTATTCAATGGATTAAATAAATTAAATGAAAACCAAGCAAGTAGTCTTGGGTAGTGTGAGTATCCTAGATGGGAAAGGAGTATCTATCTGTTCCTCTGTATCTTCTGTGCTGGTAGATGATTATCTCAACCAAACATGTGGTTTTAGATGGCAAAAGAAATGCAACCAATCCATCACTCCTATGGGATCTTATTTAAATCTCTTTACTAGATATACTGAACTAAGCTAGGAAACTGTCAAGTGTGTCTGCTAAGCAGCACATATGCTAAGAGCAGAGGAGTTCATCTAGCCATGAAATCAGCCTTCATCAATCTGATGCCTGTTTCTGGAGATTCTTCACCTCTTGCTTTATTATTGTTATTATTGTTTTAGTGACATTACATCCACACCTTCCGCATCAACCTGTCAATAAAACTGATTTGAATACAGCTGTGTGGTTTACTTGTTCTGTGGGCAAGGTACCTTCTAAATGCTGTGGGTTAGATGTATGAGCTAGACCTACCTCCAGCCCTGCAATCCTTTTATGTGAGCAGCAATGATCTGTGCACTGGTGCAGTGCCACAGGTCTGTGTCATGTCTGGTACTCCTCCAGAGCTCAGTTTAACTTCATCTGTGTCTTTGAGAACTCATGTGATAACAAAGCCCAAGTCTCCTGTTTGAAAACTTTGAGCATGAACAAAATGTGTTAAAGTGACTTGAGAAATGGACAGGGGAAGAAAAAGAAGATAATAATGGTCTTTGACAGGCTGTCCCCAGGACTGTTTCTCTTCATATCCTTTTGGAAGGGAAATAAATGTTCTTGGGTCTCACTGCTTCTTTTCTACTCAGTCTTAGGGTAACAGATTCTGATAATAACTGTTCAGAGGGTTTTCAGCACCATTCAGATACAGAGGAAAATGTATTCTCAAACAACACACATACATGGAACTTTAATTTCATGACAGCTCTGTTACTATGTAAATGATACCATCCAATTCCGAGGACAAATTTCATGTCAAACAACCAAACAAGTAAATAAAGACAAAAATCTAAGAGGAAAAGAGAGACTTTTGGAAAAAACTCCTATATTCTCCAGAAATAGAAAAGAAGAAAACAAATCTCACTCCTAACTACTGCTAAAATCCCCATCTATTTTATTACTAAATTACTATTATTACTAAACAAGGTCATAAACCTAACATAGATGGCAGTTTAGAAGGAAGCTTGTGAACTTAAGATGATATAAAAGAAGGTTAGCATGGTCAGACCAAGAATTCAGAGCCAACATGCCAATATGTCAGACCCCAATTTATTTCCTTTTCTGTCTTGCTTTTTAGGATAACTACATCAGTTTGGACTATTCAGTTCCCCAGGCAGCACACAGCATGCATCTCTCAGAGAGCCAAGAATAGAACTGGGATTCTTTATGATCAGCTCCCTACTGAGTACTAACAAGCAGCCATGTAATATATTGAAAAGGTGTGAACATGTCAAGCTCCTTGCCCAGCTGGATATAAAAATAGGAAATAAGCACCAAGACAAAAGCCTAACAAAGATATCAGTAATAGTGGCATAGAATGGTTTGTCAAATGTGTTTGATACATGATACTTGCAGGACTGCTCTGCTTTTAGGTCGTTCCAGAAGCTCTTGCTCTCTTGAAGTAAATCTACTACCTTGCATGCGAGGTAATGAAAATGGAGTGATGGCCTAATGGAGAGATTGAACTTCTCACCTGTTATTCTTCCAACATTAAAACGAGGGGAAGTATTTTCCCTTGTTCCTTATTTCTATTCTCTTAGGCAAGAACACATATTGACACATATTCCACATTATTTGCAGCCATAAATTATAATTTCTGCTTGCTAATTTTATCCTCTTGCAGGATCTTTTTTGATCTGTTTGTATTATCAGAATGGTCCAAGGAGCAAGATTTTAGTTCTGACATTGATTCATGGGATTTGAATTTTTTCCATCTGCATTAATTTTTTTGAAGGACAGAATGTGTTTTATGCTCTTTGAGACCTTGAAATAAAGTTTTTATATTAGTCAGACGTATATTTCAGAGAGCTTTCATGAACATTTTAACTACACATGTTAAATGTTCTTTGTGTCATTCAGTTGGGTAGACATACAGGGCACAAGACTCATCTTTGATCCCTGACAGAACAAACTTCCACTTCTATCCACCATGAATGTTCATGATTCTGCAGTTAAATTGTGTGTTTTGAATATCCTACAAATCATCTCCCTGTAGCAAACTTACCTCAAATAAAATACAGGATATAATGGTTTTCAATATCATATAATTGTACAATCATCGAATGCTTTGCTTTGGGTTAGAACGGACTTTAAAGATGATCTCATTACATCATCCACTAGATCAGATTGTTCAAAGGTCACCCCACCTGACCTTGAACACTTCCAGGGATGGGGCACATGCAGACTCTCTGGGCAACCTGTGACAGTGCCTTACCACACTCACAGTAAAGAATTTACTCCTGATATCTAATCTGAAATTACCTTCTTTCAGTTTAAAGCCATTCCCCCTTGTCCTATCACTACATGCCCTTGTCTAAAGTCCCTCTCCTGCTCTCTTGTAGCCCTTTAGGTACTGAAAGACTGCCATAAGGTCACCCTGGAGTCTTCTTCTCCCCAGGTTGAACCCTCTCAGCCTGTCTTCATAGGAGAGGTGATCCCTCTGATCATTTTTGTGCTCCTCCTCTTGACTCACTGCAGAAGGTCCTTGTCCTTGTGGTGCTGGGGACAGCAGGGCTGGGCAGAGCATTGCAGGTGGGGTCTCAGCAGAGCAGAGCAGGGAGGTAGAATCCCCTCCCTCACCCTGCTGCCCACACTGCTCTGGATGCAGCCCAGGACACAGCCGACTTTATGGGCTGCAAGTGCATATTGCTCAGTCATATTCAGTATTTTTTTCACTGATAGCCTCAAGTCCTTCTCCACAGAGTTGCTTTCAATCCACTCATTGCCCATTCAGTATTTGTGCTTGTGATTGTTCCAGTCCAGGTGCAGGACCTTGAACTTGGCCTTGTTGCACTTCATGAGATTCACATGGGCCCCCAGCTCAAGTCTGTCCTGCTCTTTCTGCATGGCATCCCTTCCCTCCAGCCTGTAGGATGCACCACACAGCTGCATATCATCCACAAACTCTCTAAGACTGCACTCTATCCCTCAGTCCATGTCACTGACAAAGTTATTAAACAGCACCAGTCCAAACATCAGCCCCTGAGAAACAGCACTTGTCACTGCTCTCCACTCAGACACTGAGCCACTGACTACAGCTCTTCAAGTGCAACCTCAGCTAATTCCTTTTCCATCGAGTGGTCCTTCTGTCATGTCTCTCCAGCTTAGAGATGAGGAGGTCACGCTGAACAGTGTCAAATGCTTTGCACAAGTACAGGCAGATGACATCAGTTGCTCTTCCCTCATCCACCATGCTGCAACTCTTTTATAAAAAGCCACCAAATTTACCAGGCACAATTTGCTGTTCATGAAGCCATATCGGCTGTCACAAATCACCTCCTTATTTTTCATGTGCCTTAGCATGGTTTCCATTAGGATATGCTCCATGATCTTGATGAGCAGGGAGAAAAGTACACTTAAGAGGAAAAGATCTATTTATCATGGTTACTTTGTTATTTCACTTAGCTTTGGGAACCTAAATGGAAGTTGTAGTGTACAGCAGTGGGAATAAACTGGTAGCATTCAGGGTTGGGTTGCAACCACTCATTTTGAAATGAAATTACACTATTTTTCTTTAAAGCATTATTTAGTTAACCCATAATCTGTGAAGAGTGGAGTTGCTCTATCAGTTTAACACACTCTCTTTCACAACACTCATGGAAGAGATGTATAGAACAAATTCAGTTCTGAAAAGAAAGCCCCAGGTTATTTTCACTGAACAGTTTTTACCATAGATATTGTGAACATTATAGAAATATCTGACCTCTAATTCTCCTTGAAGAAAGAAATACCATCTCCTTGGGACACCATTGTTACCTCATATCTCTGTAAAGAAAAAGATAAAAAACATCAGAAAAACCTGCGCCTCTACAGAAGCAGAAATTTTCCTGCTGAATTTCAAGCTATTTTCAGCATCCAAGAAGCTGAAAGCACACTTCACAACTCTTGTGTCTCTGTGACCTTGGTGGACTATAAAGACCTGGATGTCAGACTTTCAGCTGTGGAATGTAAAACTAAGCTGTTTGACAAACCACATCAGTCAGTGCCTCTGAACAGTGGCTCAAGAACCAGGACTTACCCTTTCTCTATTGAATGATTTATCAGAGTGGTAGAAAATATTGAGCTACTGCTTAAGAAATGCCAAAGGACACTGGACCCAGGAGGGATACATGCATAATTCATGACACTGATCAACAATATTCATAGGGAACAGTAACTACTTACTTTTCCCACTTTTTTAGTAGACTTACATTTTATAAAAAGAAATTGCACAGGCACTCATCTTTATTCATAAATCTTAGGGCAGATAGTGTCCCAAACCCAATGGAAAAAAACTATACATGCAAAAGTATATTATGCATGTATTATTTTCCAAGACTGTGTGTATCCAGAGCTATGGAGAATAACTGGAAGATGGGAAACAAAGAGAGGAATCTGTCAGTTCACCCAGGCACTTTGGATCTGTAAAATCTACAGGCTGTCTACCACTGTGAATCAGTAGGTTTCTTTCTGCTTTCAGCTGCCAGGTTTGAAATACAAAAATTAAAGCTTTTTGTCACTTAAAATAAAAAGAAAGCTCTAATTGAGCTGAATTAAATGATGGAATGTTTGTTCTCTGCCATAAATTAATATTTACCATTGTCATCAGGAGCTATTTGGGTTTTTTGTGCCAGGATGGAGGCATATATCAGCCTTAGGGGGAAGAGTTTTCTTGGTTAAACCTGAAGTTCTACTGTTGTTAACTTCTCTCTGCCACTGCCTATAAAGGGGTGGTGTTTACCCTAGTCCTGGCCGTTTCTGGGAAGTTTTCATGCAGATTGGTTTCTCCCATTAGTTAAGCTGAAGTACCTTCCCCTGCTGCAAGGGCAGAGCCCACAGGCACACATGGTCATTGTGTGTCAGCTGGTATAAATATATATATGGCCATTTGACTGTGAGGGAGCAAGAGACATGCTTTAACACCAGTGTATTGTGCCAATCCAGAGACTATGTTATACCTTACCTGCTTGAAGAAAGATGTGTATCTCCTGTAAATCCTGTGTCATGATATTGGGTCTGTTGATGCTTTGTACAGATGAAGATGTTTGAGAAGGTATTAGACTTCTAGATTTATGCAATTGAATTGCTCTTTTTTTTCTTATTTTTATGTTTCTTTTTATTTTTGCATCAATTCCTTGCATATAGTTGGAATAACGCTTGTGCCTCAAGGGCACAAAATACTGATATATCAAATTACTGAAGCAAATGCATGTGCCTTAGATCGTGTCATATGGGGTTCTTAGAAAATCATCTCTGCACTTAGAAACAACACACTTTGAAAAAAGAAAAAAAAGCCTAATGTTAAAGCTTCAATAATTCATCAGAATTCAGTTTAAATAAATAATAAACCATATAACTAAACACCTAATCATCCAGCTCCTGATTCTTTTGACTCATTGTTTATTAGCTTCTCAGTAAATTAATTTGCGTGACTTACAAGCTAAATGCTTAAGAATAAAAAGGTTAATTGAAGGTTGGAGTATGATACATTATTGAGCAGTTGACATATTGCCTTGATGTTATGAATAATCTGGAAGTAGTTCAATAGAGTTGCAGCTGCTTCTCCCAAGTCTGAACTTGACCTGCAGTCTTTTTTGAGGAGGCATTGTCACTTCTTTTTGTCTAACAGGACTGTACGTAATTTGGTTTTTTACCTCCCTTCTCAAGAATATGAATTATTAATAACATGAAGAATACATTGAGAGAAGAAAAAACCCAGAGTATATCACGTCTCTCCGAACCTATAAGAATTTGAAAAAAGGGAGAACAAAAACAGTTAAACATCCATACCTGAGGTTGCTCGTTTGCATGCCAACAAAAGATAGTGAAGGAACTACAAAGATGCTTTGAAACGAGAGGATTATTAGAACAAGAAGAATTTTGAATTAATCAGGGCAAGCTTGTATAAGCAGATCCAAGATGCCAGAGGGTTTGGAAACTCTTTTTCTGTAAATCACTTCCTATCACAGATACTCTTTGTGAAAGGAAGATGGGGAGATAAGCACAGGGGGAAGATGGGGAGGAGGTGGTCCCATCTCTGACATGCTCTGAATTAATGCAGATGTCAGGCAGCAGCCAAGTGTGTGGAAATAGAACTCTATATCAAAACAAAGGTTTTGCAACTACTGTGCTAATGATGAAGGGCAGATCTGCAGCAGGTTTTATTTGTCAGAGATCCAATAGAGGTAATGCAAATCACACTAACTGAGTATCTATCCCTCCATTTTGTGCTATTTCTCCTCCTTTACCAGCCTCATCTCCTTTCATTTTTATGATAAACAGGACTTGAACTCTGCTGAGCCTCACAATTTTGCATCTCGTTGATGACTCATTAAGATTTTATCATTCCAGTGACATGTTATTGAACCCAGTTTCCTTAGGGGGCTGGTCTGGTGATTACAGGAGTAACCAGTGACTGCTTAATCACCCACTTCATTATATTCATATTAATAATAAATACCAGGAGGTAGACAGTTATAATTACATTGCTAGTTTAGGAATACATGAGCCTATAAAAGTTGGCTACACTGAAATACAAATTTGGACATTTATATCATGTGAATAGATGTGACTTGGAAGGTGCAGAGAAAGGTAAGAACATAAACATGGCTATTTTAAAGACAGTTATTGTCGCAGCAATCATGATGCTGTTTAATTAAGCAGAAGAAAAATAGTTCCTTGAGCATGAGCAGCTTAGAAGAGATCAGGCAGGATGATTTTCACGTCTGGTTCAGCAGTATTTTCCATCAGGGAGAGATCCCAAAGAACCTCTAGCCGTCTAGCCTTGCTGTGATGTTCTTTGGAGTAAGAGGCTGCAAGTATCTATGTCCATAATGTCCCAAAAGTATGTCACATATCTCCAGGGTTGAGCTCTTCCACCTTTGATGAGCAGATACTTTTAAGAGCAGGGATTTTTCAGCATTGTGTAAGTCTCACAGCACAGCAGCTCCCCAGACATGCCAGCTATGCTGGGCAGACAGCCCCTTCTAACTCTAATGAACTGTGGCAAACACACTGAAAGGTTTGACACAATATGATTATATGATTCATCACAAAGTGACAAAATGCTGAGCTGGATGCACACTGCATCCCAGACAGGAGAGGGGTATTTTCTGTTTTACTATATATGCCTATTTAAAGATCAGATGAGCTGCCATCCAGAGGAGCTTGCTTGCTGCAGAAGAAAAGGGTGACTGAGTTCTGGCACCTTAGTTAAAGAAGGTGTTGAGTGAGGGCAGGAGAGGGAACATATTGGACCAAAGAGTCATGAACAGCAATAGTATTTCTCCTAAAGCAAGAGAATGCTTTCATGGCTGAGAATTTCTGAAAACTGCAGGTTTACAATAAAACCTGATTTTTCTGAAAATCCAGGATATCTGTCTGATCCCCATTATGTTTAAAAAGAGGCCTGGCTTTCTTTTATTTTGAACATATCAATTTTTTGTTTCAGCAGTTTGTTTTTTCATAACGAAAAATGTTATCTGTACAGTGCAGCTAAAGTAGTTGACAAAAGAAGAGAGAAGGCAGAATTGCATCCTGAAGAGGACTAAGAAAAGTCTAGCCTAAGTTCAGAAGGTGGATGCTCAGGCAGCTCGTGCCTTAATTAACTTCCTAGAACTTCATATATTCATCTAGCACTTTAAAAATCAGAGAGCTCAAATGAACAGAACCTGGAAATTTGGTTCAAGTTTCTTCAGATAAGGGATTTAGTGCTTCCAACTGCTAGCAACACAAACCTCCTGTTTGTGGAAAACAGGAGGTTCATAATTGTGCCATCTCTTGTAGACAATTTCACATGGTTTGAGCAATATGTGAGTTTGCCCAGTAAGGAAAATAAGCAGTGTATCCTAAAAAGGCTTAGACTAACAGTCCCTGCCAATAACTCAGGGATTATTTATCTGAAATGTCTCTGGGATTTAAACACTGGATGTTTAGGTGTAAGGCTAGTTTGATAGGCTTGAAGAAAGTGGCTGACCTTGCCACCAGTCCCAGAATACTTGGTCTCTTAAGTCAACTTAGTATTTCAAATCTCCTTGCCAGGCTATGCCTCCAATTATGTGCATCCAGGAGAATCATGGTTGTGCAGAGCCTCTAGCTGGTGTGACACCTCAGTTTATAGGGAATTCATCATTATTTGCCAGGGTCATATTTCTTCCAAGGAATAAGCTTTTTGTGAAGCTATTAAGCTTCAGTAGTGGGGAGAGATTTGGGGGAGTGGATCCAGATGAAGTAAAACAATAGCTAGGGAAAACAGAATCAATGATTTGTGGACAAAGGTCATGTACATCTTGTACTCTTTGAAAGATGGCATGTTACAACTGAAAACCACCGAAGGGTTGAAGAACCAAGACTGGGAAATAAAGGAATATTTCTGCAGTTGGACACACATTTTTTAGATAGACAGAAGCATGTAGGGATGATTTTGAGCAATCTCATTCATTTGTGCACATGTCCACAAATGCATACATGAAGAAAAGAACAGTCAACTCAGTGTCTGCCAAAAAAAAAAAAAAAAAAAGTATAGAACAGTACAGGAAAACTAGGACACCAAGATTCATCTTTATTGAAATAGAACAGCTGAAGGTTCTGGCATCAGAATATGTATTAAGTAGATCAAGGAAAGAAAAACTACTATAATCCAGCCGTTTAAAATTTACAATACTTTTATAAAAATAGATTCAAACTTGCTAATATGCATTTTGATTGACTATACATTTTCATCTCACTTCCATTGCTCCTTCAGGCTCCATATCCCTAGTTAGTCAAATAGCTGGCCTTTACCAGATGATACTAAATTGAATTCACCATCTGAGTTACAATTAGATAAAGCACTCAGTTTTGATCCTTTATTCTTCTGAGTTACTGGAAAGAAAAGATAAAACCCCTACAGTCCTGCCCTCTAAGGCTTCCCACACAAAAGCATATTGCATCACCACAGTGAAATATGCATAATTGGTTAGACTCTTCTCTAAAGATACAATTAGTAACTTGAATTCTAAGCTCCTCTACTGAGAACAGAAATAGGCATTCCAAAATCATGCCTCACTGTTTCTCCCCCTAGTTTCAGCAGAGTTTTGGCTTGAACAGAAGGAGTGTAAGAAATACCTGTTTGTATAAGAGGGCAAAGCAGAAAGGTAACATCAGCCTGGACAAGATGAAAGTGCCAGGAACTTTGTAGCACATGACTGAACTCTCTACTGAAGAGGTGCTGGGGGAGTGATTTCCAAGAGGAGAGACAAGAAACGAAACATACGTCAGAAATTGGTATCTTGAAAAAGCAGAATAAAAATAATCCTAATCTCAACAAAGATTAAATCTGACTCACACACTTGTTAACCCTCTTTGTGATAACTTCTGCCTTGTATTTGGGTGAACATATATTCTGTCTTCTAGTTCAATTAAAGGCAGAAAGAGGCTTTTATTCTCTCTCTTTGCTACACCTGCCACAGAGAACCCAAAAATGGGCACAATGCTGAAATAGTTAAAAAATACCACTAAATATCTCTGAACTACAGTGTGATATTTACTGATAGTTTTTGTTCTGAGAAGATTAACCACAGAATAAGTACTCTGCTACACCACTCAGCTCTTCAAGGAGATAATTTTGTAGGATGTTACTTCTTATTAATGCTCCAAGCAAGCAATTACAGAAAAGTTCCAATCCAAGCAGTATTGTGCCACTTCCCACATAACTATGTGCTATTCATAGACCCACCTATATTTTATGTGATTAAATGATTTCTATAACCTCTAGAAAGTCCAGGTTGCTTGTCCATTAGCAGACTGGTCTTTGGGCACTGAGCTGCCAAAACAGAACACAGAAGTTTTTCAGTTCAGAGGGAGTCACTCAGACAAAATCCAGCACACAGCTTTAGCAGATAGACCTCTTATCACCACAGGAATGACAAAGGGTAGAAATGTTGGAGGATTTGGTGATCAAATTAAAGATGTCATTATACAAAAATTTCCTGTTTCAACTGTCCCCTCTTACTTGCAGAAGTTGTAATCATTGCCTTTTATGAAGTGCAGAAGCAGAGGAGCTTTGCTAGTGAGGAGCAGTATCCGAAACTTACAATGTTCTCCTGTTGTCAAATCCAAGTCTGCTCTTTCAGTGTTATGCATGCATTCATCCTTTTCAAACAGGGCTTTCTACACAACTTAACAAGCAGTCTTTTTTTTTTTTTTTTTTTTTTTTTTTTTTTTTTTTTTTCCCTGCAGTTTTTGCACTACCATAGGGAATTACAGTAAAGTCCACAAAAATATTTTACATACTGTTGATCAGTCATTAGTATACAGTCAAAGGACTGTAGGTTCACAGAAATAAGGCTATGCCAATATATGCACTAATATACAGATGGGAATCTATCAATATTCCCGTGACTTCTCTAGACAATATGATATTTCCAGGTGCAGTACAATGATGGATTTCATGGGAGCTATACCAGAATAAATCTCTGATGTGAATCTGCTATGTCAAAACTTCCACAGAATTTGATTTATTCTAGACTTCATACTTTTTCAAGTCTGGTTTTATTCAGTCCAATATATTTGCACTGGGGATTGGCCTTGGGCCAATCCTAGGAAAAACAGCAAAATGCAGAACCGCCCCCCATAAAACTGATTCAATCAGCTGTTAATGTTTTCATTTATTTTCTTTGAATTATTAATCTCAGAAAGTTTTGCAGATATGAATTCTTTGTTCTTGATTCTGTACATTTGGAAGGGCTCTCATGACCTTTAGTAAACATGCTGAGTATAACATGACAATGATGCAGGGAGTGGGGGGTGGTGTGTGTTTGAAACATGTATTGTGTGCTTAATTTCAAGAATTTCTTTGCCCCATGGTACATACTTCCACTAGGATTCTAGTAAAAAATGTGGGTACTTGGTCTGCATAGTGGTTTAATTAATTTGCTCTGAATAACTGATTCAGATTACACATTAAAGATTTGGAAAAGGATCACTCACTTCATGTTTATGCCCTCCTCAGCCCTCTCTTCATGTATGCTTTTAGCATCCACCTTTCAAAATCTGCAGTGGTGGCACCTTTAGAAGATAGTAATGAACAAACCATGTAAAAGAACAAATCCCTGGGACTGTCTTTATCCTTATGCATCTGTATAATATTAACCAAACAAGAGACAATTTTGAACTCTAGTTTGGATCTACCCACTAGTTCAGAGGGAGTCAGTAGACTAGAAAGTCATGAGGAATAAGAATTTCCACACAAGAATTTGTGCACAAGAATTTGCAAATCAGAATAGTTTCAGAGAGGAAACGAGAATGGGCATAATCATGTTTCCACTGTACTCCTTTCCCAATCATCTTGAATATTTACTGAACTCTGAATATTTGAGACAGAAGCTATAATTTTCAGGTTACACGAGACTCTTTGGGGAGGAACAGCAGATTTTGCAGTACCTTATGAAACAGTGAATTTTCACTGAATTAAGTCAGTATAAAAAACCAGGACAACACAGTGGGAAACATGATCTGATATTTTAAGTAACTTTTACACAAAGTAATAAAATTCTGTCTTGAAGAAGATGCAAGAGTAGTGATCATAGACTCATTAAGGTTGGAAAAGACCTCCAAGATCATCAAATCCAACCTTTGACTGAATACCACCACACCTGCTAAACCCCATTGGGCAGTGTCACGTCTGCATAGTTTTTGGAACACTTCCAGGGATGAAGACTATTTTCTGATATCCAGCCTGAGCCTCCCTTGGCACAATCTGGGGCCATTTTTCCCCTTGTCCTGTCACTAGCTGCGTGGGAGAAGATGCTGATCCTCACCTCCCTACAACCTCCTCTCACATAGTAGCAGAGGGAAATAAGATCTCCCCCAAGCCTTCTTTTCTCCAGATTGAACAACCCTGGTATCCTCAGCCACTCCTTATAAGATTTAGGTCATGGTCAGTCAGCACTGAAGTCCTGTGACCTCAGTGGGGTAGGAATTCACCCACAGGCTTGCAATGAAGGGGGCCCTTCAACATCCTGCCATCTCCATCCAGAAGTGTGTGCCTCACTTGGCTCAGCTACATTCTCAAATCAGTGAGGGAGATGGCATCTCCAGAGGATGATTTGTCTCATGGCAGGTGTTTATGAAAGCGTGAATAAATTACCTTTTCTAAGAGCCTGTCTGTTTCCATTCACTCTGTGTAGACAATAGATGTCTTCAGATCCAACTCTGTAGAACTGAAACTAGAATCCAGCCCAGCTTCCTTTGTTTCTTCCATTACCTCTTAGTTTATAGCACATGGTAGGACTAATCTGTTGTTTCTGTATAAACAAAGGATTTTGAGACTAATTCAATATTTCATCTTTGTTTTGGTTATTAATCAATCTCTGCAGCAGTTTATTGAACTTTACAGTACAATGCTAACATAATTGATCATGTAATGATGTGATATTTTATATACCATCAAAGACGTAATAAAAATTTCTTTATAATGATTTTTTTAATATATATGATCATTATGTGTACCTCTAAATGACAGCAGATTTTCATTATTGCACAAATGGAAACTTCTATTTTGATTTTTCAGACTTGGTTCATTACTATTGAAAATGAACAAAGTGTTTGCTATATATGGGAAAACAGGTCTGCCTGATTATATTTCTAAATTGTAAAATGCAGTGATTATCTTATAAACATGAATATTTTGTTTGAAGTAACAATAGTTTCAAAGCCTTTCTTACCTTTTATATTGCTCCTTTTGGGGACCTTTATTTCCAACTGGAAAGCAGGACACCATAATAGGTTTTTTTTCAGACCACATTTAGAACATTTTAGAAAAAGGCATTGCTTATTCTTTGCAATATTTTCTAGCCAACCTTTTGTAACCTCTGTATCATATATTTAATGCACTGGAAATTTCACTCTGAGTATTTTACTATCCTGATCTGGAACTATTCTCAATATTTTCATCTGAAATTTCCCATATGTACTCCAGATCTTTTGGCAGTTTGATACCTTCAATTTCCCATAAATGTCACATATTGAGAAGCATCCTAACTCAAGGATCACAGCCCACAGAAGATGCATGGCAGTGCTAAGGCACAGGTGATCATCAACATTATTTTTTTTCAGGTAATTGACAAAGAAATGGAGAGGACAAGATAATGAAGATGGAAAGATGACTAAATAGTTGATTAAATTATGAATGTTCAGGGATATTCAACTTTATAGAGGTATTACTAGAAAGAACATGTTTCAGCTTCATATTACAGTAGAGAAATGTCTGGGTAAGGCCACTGAAACCCATCAAAAAAACTTTAGAGTAGGAGTAAAAAAAGAAAATTGGGAGATGAGGTATTTCCACATTTGATCCTAGGGAAAATAGACAAGTGCAGCTGCTACTGTAATGGATAAAAAAGGACTATGAGCCTAGGTGCCTGAAATGATGCAAAAATTAATATAAGTCAAGACTAGCCAGGCTCCTGGAGTAATTAGGAAAAAGGATTATTCACCTTTTCAACAGAAATGTTAAGTGATTTGTCTATTGCTGCTGTGAAACGAAAGAGAAGAACTTGAGCTCCTAGAGGCTTGGATTTGGACAAGGTCAGAGATCTCCCTCATATTATTTAGAAAGCAAACACTACATAAGAATATCATTAGGAAGCCTTTTTTTTTTTCTTTTTCTTCTTTACTTTCTTTTTTTCCCTGCCAGGGAACCAGACATTACGGCAGTGACTAGGCTACTGTTTCCGGAGGTGGCAGGCAGCAGCGTTTTCCAGGAAATCACAAGATAAATGCACAGAATACTATTGCCTTAGACAGAGTTTCAAGAGGAAATGAGGATACTATAACAGCCTTTTTCTTTCTTTCTGTTTGTTTTTTTTCCAAATCATGGTTGTTTTCAGTTACCTGTAGAAATGAACAAATAGCAACTGCATTGGGGGACCCTCCTTTTGAAACTAGCTCAAAATCAAACAGAAAGAAGACTGGATTTCTAGAAGGCAATGACTTCTGAATTTTTTTTCATGGTCAAAGGACTGTACTGTCAAGAACATGTCCCTGAAAAGGGGAAATCTTGTTGAAAGGGACTTGACTCCAAAATAGATGACTATTCAATCAAAAAAAAGATGCTAGCAAGTAAGGAAGGTAGGTACACAAGATAGAAAATGAAAGAAGTCATCATAACAAAAGGTTTTATCCTAGATATCAAGAAGAATAAAATAGAAAATTTTCCAAAAGTGGGACATGCTTATCTTTGCAAGGCATATTAAAAGAAATAGCCAGCTACAATTCAACTAAATGGAAAGTTGTCTATTCATGAAATTTGCTCATGACTCAGTTTCATAGTGTACTACCAGTATATAGGGAGGTCAGAATGTCACATCAAAACATGCAGGGAAACTCCAAGACTAGAAAAAGTAGGAACACAAACAACATAAGGAGGAAATTAATGCAAATTACTATCAATGGTGTGGTTATCAGCTGGAAATAGCTGAGGAAGAAGAGGAAGTGGCTGTGTTTAATGATTGTAGGATGACAATGAAACACCAAGTATTTTTTCATGTAGAGAAAAGTTTATTCTTAAAATATCTCAAGAAATGGAGACCTCTTCCAGTGCCATCCCACTCTCTAATGTTCATATATCAATTCAAAGTGAAAAGAAGTAGAAGAGGCCTTCTGAAATGTAAGAATGGAAGAATGAAAGAGTTTTGTTTGATCAAACCCATAAAATAAAACCTGAAAAGATGATAATATCTTTCTCTGAAAATGTTTCTGGAGAATGAACAGCAGGAGGAGGAAGAGTCGCACAGTCTTCAGGAGAAAACCTGTGTGCCAATACATAAGTATGACACAGATACCAGCAAATTACAGGCTGAAAATTACAGAGGTTGTCCCAAGGTCTTAAATAGTTTAACTGTATCTTTCTGCATCTAGGGAAAACAGAAACGCTGTTCACTTTAAAAAGTGGATTTGCTAGCACCCTGGAAACTCTAGTCTTTACTGTTACTTAGACATAAGTTTGAATGCCAGAATCAAACTTTTCTTAACAAAAATGAGAACAAGATTTGGGATGCAAGCTAGAAATCAAACATCTTATCATCAGTCTTTTTATTCTTTTATGAGGATGAGCACCTTTCACAATCATAAGCAATAACCTGTACACTCCTGAGGGATTTTTTTGAAGTATAAGATAAAGAAAACATTTAGTAAAAATGGTCTATCTAAATTATGAGATGTACCCAGTGCTTTTTAAAACAACAACAAAAAAATCCCAAATTGATTTAACTTGTTAAAGCATTAATTTCATATCAGTAAAATCACCACCACTTAAGTTAGTAGTGCTATATTTGGCTTCCAGGCTGATACAAAATGTAAGTAAATCTAACCCAAAGAGCTGCGTTTTTGTAGCTGTTGGGAACTACCAGACATGTCAGCATAAATAATTTCAGACAGCTCCACTGTGTGATAACATACAGAAGCATTTTGAATACTTCACTAATTCAAATCAAATACCAAGTTCCCAGCACTAAGAAACTGAGCAATTGTCTAGGCTACTCTCTGAGTGTCTTGTAATTTTGTCTATATCGGGTCTTTGTCACTTTTTTATGCCAAATAAATTAATTCTGTCTTTTGATTATGAATTCATGAAAGCTTGGAAGAAACTTAATTATAATCTGTATTTAGGAGATTAGCATGTTGCTTGTATATCTGATTTAGTAGAATTACATACAATATTGATTCTGGAGAATTTCCATAGAAGGAAGGTATTACTATATTCAGTGACATAACTGCATTTCTGGTGTCCTTCAGTGATGTTTTTTAATTCAGGAAACCAATGGCCTGCCACAAAAACACACTGCACTGCCTATCCTTTGCTTTCAGTCTATTTTATTCTCTGCCACATGTAATCCTCTTCTAAGTAATGGCAAAAGGAATGGCAAAACACTGCTATTCTCTTATTATTTAATAAATGCATTTGTCTGGCACCAGCAGATGAGCCTTGGGAGAATGGTGCAGGTTGCTGAAGGCAGGAGGACGATGCATTGGACACTGTGCTCATTATTTCTTTGCTCGCTACTAGCAGAAACGGCCACGGAAACCAAGGCAGTTCAGGGATGGTGCTTTGCCTCAGAGGGTGTTTCCCAAGGACATGAAGGGGTGTGCAGGTGCTGGCAGTCACCGTGTCTGCCCCGAGCAGCTGCCACCAGCCACCACTGAGCCTCAAGCTAAGTGGCTGTGTGACCACTGTGCTCAGGAGGGGCCAAGGAGTGCGGAGGAGAGGTCAGAGGTGCCATCTCAGGGTAGGAGTGGAGCAGGTTCATGATTTTGGGCACCTGACTGACTGCAGAACATGATAAACACAAGCAGCCTTGAGCTCTGACTCCTTGGCCTGTTTTGCAGAAGAGGTTGTAAGCTACCTTATGGAAACAGCACTAATTCTCTACCTCACCACACCAGTGTTACTGAAGTACAGTGCTATTAAAAGAGATGAAATTACCTCAGGTTAAAATGGGTGTCATGCCCTGAAGAATCAGATCCACAGGAATTAAAGGATTTCTTTGTGTAAGGGAAATGCTTTGAGGCATAAAAGATTAGTAAATGCAATTGATGTACTTTCTTGTCACATATTATAATAGCTTCTATTTATTTGCACTATTTTTAAACAAGCACAGAATTAAACTTGCCATTTTTTTTCCCAATGAACTAAGAATCTCAGTGAACAAGACATATCCTATACCTCTGTTCTTGAGAAATACAGACTGGAAATGCCAGACACCATACAAAAATATAGCAACAACATGTTATGGCTGTTTATCATTGCTTTTTGTTTAATAAAATTATCTATTGTCTGCTACAGATTTTCCTAAGAAATCTGGAGATCTTTATAGGCTATTAAAATCATCTAGAGTGAAAAACAAAGTGCTTCTAAAGGTTTGCTTCTGCCCACCATATGTTGTTAGAAAATTGCTTACTTACACAGGTAGCACGTATTAGAACTCTGCAAAACTGCCAAATATGCTTCAGGTAATCTTCCTGCACACACATAAAAAGTGCCAGATTTTGAAAGCTGGTAAATGCATCATACATGAATTTTTCATCTCGTAAGCCAATGGGATTGAATGAGTAGCCTCTAGCAAATTTGTCCAATACAGAGGAGGAAAGCATGTGTTTTTGCAGACTAAGGGCTATAAGAACAAATGAGGGAACCACAGGGCAGAAAATATGCTTTAATGCAATATGTATGAAATTTGGTAGGCCTTGGCCAAGCTTCTGGAAAACATATGTGCTATAGATTAGAATAACAACTATGTTCAAGTGACATCTTCAAAAGCACCAAAATATGATGCTTTATTAAAAGCTGATAAGTTTTATGGTCCTAGCTTCTTGAGGAATGTGTGAGAATTAAACATTATGCTTGCTAGGACATCACCCTCCAAGCTCAGCAGGAAGATGAAAATTTTTAAAGAATGAAAAATGTGACACATTGGTTGATCTAATTTGTCTTTTCCTCTTTCCCTTTCTCCCAGCATTGCAAATAAGGAGTATAATTCTCCCTTCCCAAAGATATCAACTGTTAATAATTCACTACGATGATTTTGGACATTTTATATTTAAAGTCTGCATACAATCTACTGATTAAATCATATTATGAATAGTTGGATGAATATCTTATTTTAAAAATTGCTTTCTCCTGCCACCACAAATTGTACTTTTGCTGCAAATGACTGGACATTTTAATAAGAATGAATGCAATTATTTTTACAGTCTGTACTCTTTACAGGCTGGTGTACTTCATTTTCATGTAAGAAGTCAGTGGGTATTATTGGACAGGAGGAATTTTGCAGTTGCTATTTGTGTCTATAATTTAGAGAAAATTACCTTGCCTGGAAAAATAAATAGGATATGGGGGGCTTCAGTGAAATCATTGAACACAAGAAGATATCCATCACTGAGTACTCTTTTTCTTTTCCATAACCCCTATGAAAATATTTTCACTTGTTATTTTGTCAATTAAACCACAAAAGAAAAAAAAAAAGAAAGCTAGTATGGGCAAAGAAATCCTGAAGCAAAGCCAGCAGAGTGGACTTAATTCTTCCTAAGAATATGTGAAATTGGACTAACAAAAGAACACCTCAGTTTTGCATCGTTTTCTCAGTTTTACTCTCTCAGATTATTTCATCTATGTTAATAGCCTTGTACTTCCAGTTGCTGTTAGTCATCCAGAGGGGGCTGTCTGGATGCAGCCTCTTTCCACAGCAACTGCAAAGAGTGGGGATCAGCTGAAGTCCATTTCACCATGCAGCTGTTAGTGGCAATTATCAGAACTCAGATGAAACATAAACATTGCATCAGGGTAAAGGTAGATGACTAAGTGACACATCAGGATGTAAAATCCCAAAGAAAAGCAAGAGGATGTAGGTATCTGTCACTGAAGCTCTAAAAAAAATTCCCCTCTTTCAGCTACTGTGTGCTAAAGCCTTTGTGAAAACAGAACTCAGATAACTAAGTTCGGAATTTTTGAAACATCTCTGATCTGCTTTGACCACAGAACCAGGCAGGTATATAACCAATGATCCCTGGCCTCTGTATGTGCTATACTAGTGACTTATGGAAAATCATTGAAAAAAGAAACTGTGCTTTACTTCTTAAAATAATATTGGGCTTAGTCTATAGACCATCAAGCCACAAGGAGGAGACCTACTGCATGCCTGTAAACACAGAGTGCAAAAGCAAAGAAGAACAGAAACCACAGTGGTTCCTAGTTTCTAGTTCATCATCATTAAACTTGATCCTGCCGTGTCCTAATTTAGTTCCTTAATCACTTAATCATGATATATATCCTCAGTCTCTTCTTTTTACCTGTTCCACAATGTACAATCAAATGAATATTTCCTGAGACAAAGAACTGATGCCAGAACCCAATAGTTAGATATAGATCTGACTTACCAGGGTACAAGGCTAGAATCTCCCTGAATGAGAGCAGAGATAGATTGTGGGTCACTTGTGTTTTGCATCACTATTTTAGGGATTTTAACAACAAAGGGGACGGATGGGAGAGGTGGAGTTTCAGAAATTCTGGTTTTGAGGGTGAAATCCACCATTCTAAAAGGATTTTAATGAGACAGAAAAATTCCCATGATATAAGTATATACATCTGTGTATGTGTACATATGTGTATGTTTGTGTATATATATATATATATATGTATGTGTGTCTGTGTTTATATTGTACCATGATTCTGTTTTGCAGCACAATTTTCTTGAAGTGGAAGCAGGTGAAGATCCTTAAATGAGTTTTGCCCATGATGCTACTACATCTGTTAACTAAAATAAAAAACCTTAAAAAAAGATACCCTTGGAAAAAAATATTGGTGTCAGGAAAAGGTGTGTAGACAGGCTGCAGCCTGAAAGACAAAGATGTCTTGAAAACAGGAGCTAGTTGACACAAGCAGTCACACCCACTGACTGCTCATTTCCAGCTCTTTGTCATCCTCCCTCTTCCTGTACATACTGCAGGCATTTCTTAGCTCAGTGTCCTAAAACCTGCTGGTGCATTTGATGTGACCTATTGACAATGCATTACTGATGCTTTAATTGGCTCAGATGAGCCCTGTGATTGTGCTGATTCCATCAGCCACAGCAGGTTATCTTTTTACACCTCAGTATTTTGAACATCGATAAAATTCTTGGTGTTAGATTCTCAGGTAACTCTGTGTGCTTAAATGCCTGACTCTCCATCAACCCAATTTCACCCAACATTTCTCTGAAATTGTTCCTAGGTTATGACCTCATTGAGTAAGTTTCAATCAAGAGTGAATTTTCGTGACGTTCTGTAAAGCTGTGTAAATGAGTATTTATAATGGGAAGCATGAAACATCTTTACCTATAACTGCACTGCTGGAAGCTGAAATAGTAAAAGAACTTACCCTGTTTCATTTCATATTGTATAAGCTATTAGGCTGAGGAGCTGGAAGTACAATTTAATTCCTCTCTCCAACTATATTAAAGGTTTTTGGCTTTTTTTAGTTCCTTTTACTGATGCTGTTTTACATTTTTGCCCTTAGCATCCAATAAAAACAAAATAAGAGAAAAAGACAGAAGAAATGAAACTGCTGTAGAAAATAACCTCAGAGAACAAGACAACTTCATTTACAATCTAATAAAATATTTTTCATGAGTGTGGAGCGGTGGAAAGCACTCTGTAATACTAAGTAACTCAAATGTGTTGTGTTGTGAGGAAATGGAAAACCCAGATGTCATCGTGAGAGTGGCCACAATTCATACAACTGATCTGCACCTAGAAACTACAAAAAGAAATTAACTGATAATTAGGAGATGAAGGCACAGTAGCCACTATGTCTGATCAATAACACACTGCAAGGATCTTTTCTGTTGACATTTTATTTGGTTTTTTTTTTCAGTTTGGTGTTTTTTAGCTGACAACTTTACTGTGAAGCAGTTCCTACTCTGCTCTGATCCAAGTCTAATGTCAGTCTGCCTAGCAGTGCTGATTCACCGAGATAGTCCTAAAAGCCAAGCATTACTCTCCCTGCCCTATAAAGATTCTTTCAGTTTCTCTGCACTCTCAGGAAATGAATTCTAGTCAACTTAAAACTCATTTACTGCAGTTTCTTTGGTGCAGCTGAATTTTTTTTTTTTGGCAGTATAATGGGTTTCAATCAAAAAGAAGCCTCTAAGAGATGGCAATAGAAACAGCAATTTCTGACATTAATCATTTATGTCACAGTTGAGATTTTGTGCAAATACAGAAAGACCTTCCAAAGACAATTCAGCCACTGTACAGGTACTGCTTAAAGCAAGTCACCAGTAGAATTAATCAACATGCAGATTATGTCATTTGTAATTAAGATGGGAGTTATACATTTTTAATCATCTTCTCATCTGTAGAAAAGCTGGGGTTTCCTTCTTAGCTCTGCCCTACACTGCAGGTCTAGTTCTTTCCATAAATTACATACAGAGGTGAAGGGAAACTGAGAGTGTTATTCTCCTTAAAGTGAAGTTTTATCCTCAAAGAAAAAGTAAAAAGCATTTGATTTCTTGTTTTATTCGGAATATATATATATATACACATATACATATACATATACATATACATATATATATATATACACCTTTTTTGTCAACTCCATTGTTAATCTCCTCTATCCTTCTGAGAGTCTCGGTGGCAGCATACACATATACAAACAGTATGACAGTATTTATCCATTTTAATGGCTGGTTGGTTATTCTTGACTTGGTGGAACTAAAGTCCAGGGAATTACATTCAGATGCTGAGTTTAGGAAAGTCACTGCCACCTCTTTCTTACCAACTAGTCTTGTTTCAAACAAGACAAGGTCCAAACAAAAGCTGACTACTGTATGAGAAAACCGAGCACACTTCAGAGCTGTTGCTTTGCAGTTTGTTCCAGGTCATGTTTTTACAAGACAGCAATCTAGGCAGTACAGAGGTTTGCAGCTGAGAACAAGCTGAGACCCACTGTTCACCAATAGTACACACTCAGCAGTGAGTATTGATCACTATGCCTTCTTCTTGTTTCCTTTCCGTGTCTTTTTTGCTAGTAATAGCTGCCAGATCATTCTCACCTCTCCAATGCCCTTGGCAAGTAGAGCAACAGCAACAAATGCGTGTGTCTTGCCTCACAGTTCTCAGGAGACAAAGCTTGGCTTCCTGGCAGTTGTGAGAGCCTTAGGGAAAAGGTTTGAGGCCACCCAGCTGAGCAGATGTGCAGCAGCAGCTGAGGAGCACTGTTCCCAGCAGCTCCTCCAGCTGCAATTGTTACCCATTAGTGAGCAGCAGCAGTGTTGCTCCATCACTGTGTTGGATCCAACCACAGGCCTTCTGCTCCTTTCCCAGAAACAATTCCTTATATCCTGCCAGTCGGCCTCAGCCTTCTACTTTATTAATTACAGGCTCAGCTGTGAGTCCTTCCATGCCCACTCTGGGAGTAATGGTCCGTGAGAAGTCTCATTAGTCTCCCGTGTGGACTGCCCTCACTGCCAGATCCCTCAGAGGGAAGAGAGCAACTGTTAGCTAAAAGCTGCTTTCCTTCCTCACACAGGTGAGACATGGCAGGACAAGTAAACATGGAGCAAAGAGAAAAAGTGATGCCTTCTCTTCCCAGGACAGTCTTTGCAGACTGAGGAGGCAATAAATGCCATTAGCATGATATTTGCTTAATACCACTTCTGAGTACTGCTTCTGTGTTCTTCCTTGTCTATTTTCATCCTCAATATCCCTAGCAGCAGCTAAAAACTCCATTCAACATTGTAGCTCTGTTATTCTGAGACTGATATGAAGCTACACTAAGGCACAGTTCTCTGCTTCTGGCATTGAGAAGTTAATGAACTAACTCACTAATCCTGAAAAGGTGTGGACACTGTGTTGCTTTAAGCATGTGGTGAATCTGTGAATCTGTTGGCAGTGTCTCTCTGCATAAAATAAGTTTAGAATCATAGAGTTACAGAATCACTTATGTTGAAAAAGACCTTTAAAGTCATCGGGCCCAACTCTTAACCCAGCACAGCCAGGTCCACCACTAAATCATGTCCCTAAGTACCACATCTACATGTCTTTTAAATCCCTCAAGAAATGGTTACTCAACCACTTCTCTGAGCAGCCTGTTCCAGTTTCTGACAATGCTTTCCATGAAGAAATTATTTATAATATCCAATCTAAATCTACCCTGGCACAACTTGAGGCTGTTTCCTCTTGTTCTGTCACTTATTACTTAGGAAAGAAATCGACCCCCACCTTGATAAAACCTCTTTTCAGGTTGCTGTAGAGAGAGAGAAGGTCACCTCTGATTCTCCTTTTCTCCAGGCTAAACACCCCCAGCTCCCTCAGCCACTCCCCATCAGT
The DNA here is from genome assembly GCA_013400855.1 of Buphagus erythrorhynchus. Classification (NCBI taxonomy): domain Eukaryota; kingdom Metazoa; phylum Chordata; class Aves; order Passeriformes; family Sturnidae; genus Buphagus; species Buphagus erythrorhynchus. The sequence goes on from VZTT01044174.1 coordinate 75,026, forward strand.
TTTGTGCTCCAGACCCTTGCCCAGCTCCGTTCCCTTCTCTGGACACGCTCCAGCCCCTCAATGTCTTTCTTGCAGTGAGGGGCCCAGAACTGAGCACAGCATTGGAGCTGTGGCCTCAGCAGTGCCCAGTACAGGGGGACGGTCACTGCCCTGCTCCTGCTGGCCACACCATTGCTGATCCAGGCCAGGATGCCATTGGCCTTCTTGGCCACCTGGGCACACACTAGCTCATGTTCAGCTGCTGTTGTCCAGCACCCATCCCCATATGGTTTTCTACCAGGCAGCATTCCAGCCATTTCCCCCCAGCCTGTACTGCTGCTTGGGGTTACTGTCACCTTAGGGCAGGACCCAGCACTTGGCCATGTTGAACCTCATGCATCTGGCTTCAACCTATCAATCCAGCCTGTCCAGATCTCTTTGCAGAACCTTCCTGCCCTCCAACAGATCAACACTCCAGACCAACCTGATGTCATCAGCAAACAGGCTGAGGGTGCACTTGATTCCTTCATCCAGACTGTTAATAAAGATTTGGTTCATAGTTCTCTGTGAGATGAGGGTCCACAAATTTGTTCACAGTGAAACATGGATCTAGGATGAATGGTAGGCTCAGTAACACTGCTAACAGAGCCGATTTTGTTATGTCCTGCAGATCTGCTGTGAGAATTACACCTTTTCTGCCTGAATCACTAGCCTTGTTTCTGAATTGGCTGTGAATACCTACAGACATGCACACATGCCAAATGACACAGGCAGGAAAATGGAGCAGAATAGAACCATATCAGAATGTGGGGGGTTTTTTGTTTGTTTGTTTGGGTTTTTCTCTGCCACATTTTGTATATCCACACTGAAAGTTCTGAATTTTCATTTTAATTATTATTATCTCTGCAGATATGCACTCAACACATTGCGGGGCGGCATTATCCAAGATTGAAAATGACAGTGACAAGCTGTACAATCCTGGCGGTGATGATTTGGAGTTATTTTCATGGTCTTATGTGAAATCACTACAATAAAACAGTCCATACAATGCACTCTAATCACCTTCTTACCATGCTATTAAATCATATAACTGAAATTTCCTTGCATTTCTGCTGAGAACTAATGCAGCATGAAGATTGAATTATCTCACGTCCATTTAAAGATAACTCTTTAGGTCACTAAAATGGGCTAAGCCACAATGAAATAGCTGCACCATAATTTAGGTTGGAAAGGACAAATGGAATGTTTGTATTTTGGGCATTTGTCTACAGCAAGAAGCCCATTTCTTCCTTCACCTTAAAACAGATACACCCAGAGGATGGCTGGGCACGGGAACAGGCTCCCCAGGGAAGGGCTCACAGCACAAGGCTGACAGAGTTTAAGAAGGGTTTGGGTAATGCTTTCAGGATCATGGTGTGACTCTTGGGGAGGGTCAGGAATTGGACTTTGCCAATGGTCTCTGTGGGACTCTTCCCTGTCAGGATGCTCTACGATTCCATGATTCTGCTCACACAGAGGGACATGAGCACTCAGGTGCACACCAGTGTGCACACGGAGCCACAGCATGGCACAGAGCCAGGAATGCATGGAGCTGTGACCTCAGTGGGTGCATGAATGCACGGATACCCCTGTGCACACACTGAGCCAAGCCACAGAGGTGTGTCCTGCACCCAGCCATGCACACACAGCAGACTGCAGGCACAGCAAAGCATGAAATCAAAAAAAGGGTACCAGGCACTCCTGAATTTAAAATTCATTGCTTGCTCTTTTAAATCTAGTAGGAATTCATTTTATGTGTTGGACATAACTGTTCCTAATATATTTTTTTTTTTCAAACTGAGGTCGAGCCAGATGGAGGGAAATTGCAAGTGTCCTAAGCTCACACTGAAGATACAGAGATGGATGAAATGATGAAATATTAAACTCATTAATTTCAGCAAGGATTTAATATGTGACATCATTACATTTAAAATTTCCCTATAGGAAATTATGAGAATAGGATAGCTGAAGGCTGTGTCCTATGCCTACACATTCTCCATTCATCTCTTCCCATTCTGTTTCCTTAAAGAATAACTATACTGACATAGCCTCTACAACAGAGGCTAAGAGAAGAGAAATGTACTAAAAATACTGCTCCTGCTACACAGCATCTTATTTCCCCACCAATATTATTTCTGAACAGTGGCAGCTTCCAGCCATTCTTTGTTTAATAGCTGGTGATTTGGAGTCAAATGAGAGTCTTTGAAATACTTTACAGCGAATCTTTCTCCTGATGGACAGATCCTTCATGATAAATCTTTTTCATCATGTTGCCAATGCTTATGTGGGAAACATAATCATTAATGAGTAATTCCCCTATCTATCTACATGCAATGTAATTGGGTGAATAATTTATAGCAAGTAATTTAAAATTTGTGCCCACTTTCTACTCACATGTTACCACAAATACGTTTTAATTCTCTGAGATGAATTCCTCATTCAGTGTAACTTACTATAATTATAGAAACCTGACATAAAGTATATTAAATCAGTAGAAAGTATTTCATTGAATTCTATGAACTCTAGATTAGACCTACAATTATTAGTCTGTAGATAAATCAGAAGTTCAATAAAAGTACCTGTAGTCATAATTTTCTAATTCTTTTGATTGTAAATCTTTCATTGTTTTATTTGGATATGCACCTAGGGAAACGGATATGTACCTAGGGAAACAGATATACTGTGGACAACCAGCCCCACATTTAACTTTACATGACTCAAGTGCTTTTAAAGATGCCATCAGACCATTTTTTATCTATTTAGGCATCTAAATATCTCTCTTACATAATTCTTCAAATAACTTTAAATCCTATCACACTATACATGTTTCACTAGCTCTCAGCTTCTTATGCCTGAGGCACTGGAATAAGTTTTGTTCCCAAACTAAGGTATTAAAAGGCCTGTAATAAGAGACCAAGCAATTCAACACAAGTTAAGGGAAATTCTTTATTAGAAGTCTCATACGCTATGATTTTAGCTGCTCTAATCCAATCCAAAGGCAGGGCAAAAAGACTAATAGAACAGACAATTCATGACTGACAATATATTCTACACCCAACTGTGAAAGTCAAAGCTCTTATCTTGCCAATATAAATTGCTTTTTTTCCAAACCAGAAAATGCTATCAAGAAAAAGAAAAGGAAACAAAATCAAAGCTACTTTTCCCCCCTGTATAGTAGATTTGGTTTCTATTTCTTTGAATTAATAATTCTGCTTTCTCTTTTATTTTGCCTTAAGCGGTCATCTGGTTTCAAAGAACTGCTGTGTTTGCTTTAACTCATCTGCAGTAGAAAATACCTTATTACTGTAATGAGCTAATGGTTTAAAACAGGGCACTTCTAAGCTTAATGGAGGCTCATTAAGTATTCATTCATTAGACAATGCTGTTTGTGATAAATACACCATTAAGTCACTGTAATGCACACTGTCAACTACCAGCATGAACAGAAAGGCCAGTAGCATCTGTATTGCACTGTCTTGAACTCTTCTGCTTTAAAATACTGCTGTCACACAATTTCCTATGTTGAAAGCAATGATTTGTAATCTCTGCAGGCTGATGTTGTTTGATTTCCAGCCCAGGTAGTTGGTGTGCACTGGGCTTCTGCAAAGAGGTTGTCCTAGTTATCCTGAGTGGGGTTTATTGACACATTTCCTTACATAAAGCCAGGTCCTCAAACGAGGTGGGAACAGGTCTGCAGAAAGAGGCATCAGGAATTACATTCAAAGGAAAGCCTGGGATCAGTGGAAACTGGAATGATCTGGGCTACCTCCTTTGTGTATTCCAGACTCTGGTTTTGGTAGCCTATATTAAGATGAAACCATGTGCAGTGAGTGTTTGTGTAGTCCCATTGTACACTATTGCAATTGCTAATAACAAGTTAGAGGCTTTTTACTGAGTTTGCCTCAATAGTGAGGCCTACCAGACTTGCTCTGCCTGAACCTGGCCAGCCTGCAACTCTATTAGTTTAGCTGTGACAGCAATTTGTTTAATCTAGGGATGTCTGTGGCTAATTTCTTTTGGTTTTGTTGTCTTTGTAAAGTATGACAATAGTTTTATACAGACAGCAGAAAGAAGCAATTATCAAAGATGTTGTTTAGAGAAATACAGGCTTGCTGTGAAAGAAGACATCTTGCAAAGTAGACATTAGGGATGGCACAGAGGGGTGCAGATGTGGGATAATAAGAGATGGGGCACAGCCTGACACTGGCTATATGACCCAACAGTTATAAAAAACACATAAAAGATCAGTTAAAAAAATGCAGTCCTGGAGTTGGTCAAAAATAGGCTTTAGGGATAAAAAAAAGAGGAATACTCTCTAGTGCATGTAAAAGGCATCATCTATAGTAAATTCAGAGGTGATGAGGAATTACAGAATAATCTAAATAGAACCAGGTATAAAAGTATGTTAACAAAAATGAAAAAAAAATCTAAAATGGATTGTAGAGTAAAAAAGCACAAACATGAAGTATTTCCTTCTGGTGAAAAAAATACTGATAACTCCCTTATCCCAGTCCCAAATGGAATTACTGAGCTTAGGGCTTGGAGGAGCAACAGAAAGAACACCAGGAAAAAGAGTGTGTATAGCAATTAGAAATTACTGTGTTTGTTTATTGTTACTATTGTTGTTGTTGCTTGTTTTGCTGTTGTAGTAATATTTTCTGTATTTTCTTCTCTATGAATAGTATTTACATCTGAACTAACAATGCTAAAATGCATAATAGACTGTTAAGACTTCAGTTATACTAGTAATAAATTCTTGACTCTTAGTCTGTTAACAGGTATTTGAGCATGACCAGGGCATTGCCAGTAGGGATGTCAGTGCCTGAGCTGTCTTTTTCAACATCCTAGTGTCTAAAATTCCGTTGGGAAATACTGATTCCATGCAAACAGTTATTTTTTTTTGCAGATTGTTGTTCTTACAGCCAATGGTGAGTGTGGGACTTTCTCTTCTACAGACAGGGGCTAAGTCAGTATTTCTTTATTGCCCACTGTACCAGCAAGGTGTGCATTGCTCTTAAAAACCAAATCAGTCTAGATGTAACTGTCCACTGGGACATCCCTCAATCCTGAAGTCATGAATTATCAAAAACAACCATATGACTGAGAAAAAGATTGACCTCTTCTTAGTATGAGTTATATAGGGTCTGTTCTGCACTGAGAAGGGTTTATTTCTTCTAAGAGCTGCAATGTGTTTCTGGTGTTGTATCAGCTTAAAGCTGGATCTCATTCTTTATGACAAACTCCCTGATCATCTATCATGCACCCAGGCCAGCTCATATTCTGGCTTAAGCTTGGAGTTAGTTGTCTCCCAAACGAGTAGAGACATATCTGAACCCAGCACACTCCTGTCCTGTCAGTATGGATACAATTAGCTGGACTTGACTGAAAGGGAGAAGTGGAAACCTTGCTTGGACATGGCAGAGATGTAAGCTGGGTTCTTTTATAAGTTTTAACAACAAATTGTCTTGCCCTGCCTCACCTCTGCCCTGTCCTTATCCTCCAGTGCACCTAGTCCATGTTTGCAGTTCATTTCCAGCCCTCACACAGCCACCTGCCTGAAGGTTAATGCAGGGCTGTGCCAGCTGCACAGCCTGAGCTCTCTATTAGCAGGACCTTTGTAGCCAGGGCCACAGGGCTGTTATGCATTGCACATGCACTTCTCTAGCTCAGGCAGAGGGGGGTAATGCTCCTGGGATCAAAGGGCTAGGAGTTTTATCCTTTCTGTCTCTGTGCAGCTCCCAATGGTTTAAACTGAATGTATGTGGCAATTCCAAAGGAATTACAGCATTTTAATTTGCATAAAATCTACTTCTTTGGATCTGAAGCACAGATTTTCAAAGACGTGTTTGAAGGATGAAATTGCTGAGTAACAGAGATGAATTTGTTCTAATGCTGCTTGAAATTCTTTGAAGTTCAGGCAAGTAAAAGTCAGACAAGCAAAGCACAATGCTACAGAATTAGTCAAAATAAACCTTGAATACTTTCTTCTAGTCGATTTCTTAGAACATCTTTTAAACTTGTGTTCTTGGGTTTTAGCTAAACGGCTACTGTTAGGAAATACATGAAGTACTTCCATGATGGCCTGAACAGGTACCTCAATATTATTGTGGTAAATAAACAGATTTCATGAGTAGATGGCTTTCTTCTTTCCTTTTAGCCCAGTGGCTTTCTTCTTTCCTTTTATCCCAGTGAAACATACAACAGGCTCTTGTACTAACACAGAAAGGACAAAGGAATAGATCAGGTAATGACCTATTTTGTCTTTTCTGGGTGCTCTCTCACTGTAGCCAAAAAACATTTACCCAGGGACAAGTTAATTATTACCTCAGACCCATTCTGCTTCCCTCCTGGGTGTGTTCTAAACCATCTAACTACATCTCCTTCTGTACCTGCCTCTTATCCATCAGCCTGATGTAAATGCAATTGATCCAAACTGCAGAAGCAAATTAAATACATATTTGTGGTTGTCTTGCCCTAAAACACCCTGACTAAAGTCCAATGTGTACACTTTTTCCAAGGTTAGATTCTTCAACGGTCTGATGTAACATTTCATCCAAATTGAGGATCTCTGTTAATGACCATAGCAAAAAGCTCACCTCATGAGATTGAATTACATGACTGAAGCTCTTCCTCCCCTCCCTGATTTCTCTTCTTCTTGTGTTCATGATTTTAGTTATATTTCTTTTTTTTCTTAGTGTTAAATTCACCCAACTTCTTGTAACTGATTGATTTTCCAAGTGTCTGTTTTGTGGATCGCATACTGATATATTTTGGAGATCATTAGAAAGAGAATTAAGCCAAAATTAATCACACACCTCAATCATGTAATTCTGCTGCTGCATAATCTTTTGTTTCAAATTATATATTTCATGGGCATAAAGTCACAAACCAGGCTTCTCTATTTATTACTTTGCCTTCCATCTCAGTACATGGATTATAGCATGCATGAATCCTTCTATTTATATATAATTATATGATATATGGAGCTTTATGATAAAGGACTCAAGTGAAATAACTAAACCTATGTCAATTAAGACTAATGTTGAATCCAAACCAGTATCTCAAAAGCAATGGCTTGCTAAAAGTGAAGAGAGAGAAACTGTTCTCTATGAAACAGTCTTAAGTAAAATGAAATCCAGTATAATCCTCTTACTAAGTAATATTTGACAGTTCAGTCATGTTTCTCCAGAAAGGACTTCCTTATTTTAAGCTCCCTGAGAGACGATTTGCATAATGATGATCTTCTCATAGAACTAGATTGATTTACCCTTTTTAAACAAGTATTTCCATAAACAGTGTTTGAAACAGGTGTTTACATGCTTGTTTCCAGAGTCTATCTAGGCTTACAGCAGAATGAGCTCCTCCCCTGCATATATTTCTGCCCCAACTCAAATGCTCTCAGTCTCAAGACACAGCTGTACTCTTTAATATGTTTTTGCCCAGTCATCAGTCCCACATAACCTACTGCTGCAGGCCTCTAGAAAGACAAGGCTGCAAGATTTTGACTACCCGGAAAGAAATTATTTACTTTCCTTAGAAAAGAATCACAGGAGTCTTGCTCTGCTTCTGAAGAAATATTCATTAATTCAATCAATATAATGATGTCTATGGTCTTTAAATGTCACTTAAATGGTTCTTCATCCATAAAGGAAATGAGATTAAAAAGAAAAGAAAGTGGTAGAAAAATAAAGAGAGAAGATTAAAGCTTTGATGACACAGTCAATAGCAATTAGATATGGAAAGACTGATTACAGCTAATTACACATCTTCTTTCCTGTACTCACTGGTTACATGCTATAGTTCTCTACTCTGTCACTATGTTGGCTTGTAAACTACTGTTAGTTTTAGAGCCACTAACATGAAGGTTTCTCAGCAAGGCTTCCCTGTCTCTGTAGCTATGTGCATTTGAGCACACCAGAGGTGGTCTGTAGCCTTGCATAAATGTGTCAACATGGGATGGTAAAAGCTCTGTGATTTCTAAGCCTCATATCTTCAGGCACACACTAGTTTTGTGCTCCCTATGCACTGGCCCTCAAATCAGAAGATATTCCTTGTCAGATGGAAAAGTGAAGGAGGGAGAGCAGAGCTGCTTCAAACCTTTTTCCTCAGGTATTACAGCATTTATAAGAATCAGACCATGGTCATCTTACTTAGTCTGACTGGTACTATTTTTTCTATTTTTTTAATGCTGAGACTGGTTTCAACTCATGTGAAGTCTTTTAACCTTCTGAAAAATTCTATGATAGCCTTTAAAGTTGATGAGACCTAAGCAGCTCCCATTGGCTTTCCTTCCAGATCATGTATCAATGACAAATGAATTAACTTGCAAGGGTGCTCAGATCTTGTATTTGTAGTTGCACGGGTANAGGGTAGGCTCCATCTCCACCTAATAAAAGGATAGACTGAGCAGCTGCACATTTGTTGCCATGTCAGATACAGACTTATGTGGGCTGTAACAAGTAATACCCATGTTAAATCTGTGTCTAGAATCAGATGTCTTTGGCAAGACCCCTAGCTATAGACCCTACTGAACAAGGTGGTTCTGTTGCTTGTGCTAGAGACTTCATGTGCATCAATGACCATTTCTGGGATTTAGTGTTTGCTATCATGGGCACTTGGGACAGATAAACAATCAAAGCTGTTTTTATATTGCTCCAGAGCATGAAGCAAAATTGGTAAAACTGTCAATGTGCATGATTCCAATTAGGTGCCTTGCTGAGGAATTACAGCAATTTTTGTTGACTCTGAATTGAGTCAACCATTCTGTGTTGACCTCCTTGTCTCTGTGCTACTTAACTATGCCACTTAGGGTGACCATTGTTCTTCACTGTTCTTTCCTATTCTCAAGGGAGGTATTACCTTGGTGATTAAAAAAAAGGTGTTTTCAGCTGCTTCCATTTGTTAACATATAGACATCATCATTTAGCAAAAGTGCATCTGAGTGTGCATGTGCACACCTGTTTCAGCTGCCTGCATGGGCACAGTGCTGGGCACAAAAAGGCCTTTGCACTCCATGTTCTACAGTTGCTTTAGTTACACATACACACAAAGAAATAATTTCAGAAATTAAACTTTGGGAATGAAAAATGCTTTGTCTGTGTAGAAAATTATACTTTCTTGCTCAAACACAATTCAGTGGCACTTAACATAAATGGCTGTGCTGGTTTTGGCTGGGGCAGAGTTAATTTTCTCCAGAGCAGCCAGATTGGGACTGTGGTTTGGATTTGTGCTGAAAATGGTGTTGATAATACAGAGAAGGTTTTGTCATTGCTGAGTGGCTTTTGCAGTGTCAGGGCCCTGTCAGGCTGCCACACTGATGAGGAGGTGGGGGGAACATGGGAAGGTGGGAGGAGATACAAGTGGGACAGCTGACCCCAGGTGACCAAAGGATATTGCTCACCCTGGGATATCATGCACTGTCTTTATCTGAACTCATGAGTTTTCTCTCTTTCTCACTCTCTCATGTGGGGCTGAGCTGGCATTAATCTCCGAGCCTGCTGGGGACTCTACAGAGACGTACGTGGACAGTGGTATCCATAGAATTGATGACCTCCACTAAGAACTCTCAAACTGTCTAAGGGAATATCATCTGTCAGGGTATTATCTTCCCTTGGCAGTTCAAAACTACTCCAAAGACAGAACTTTTATTTTTTTGAGGAAAAAATTGATCATTATGAATAAGATTTACTCTAGTTATGTCGTACATTCTGTCAGCTTATATTTAACTGCATGACATCCATGTTAGCAGCAAAATGAGTCTGACAAAATTGTTCTACTTGATATGGAAAGAATGATCTGGTTCTGCACATAAACTACCAGTCTGCTTTAGAATTGTTATTTGAAAAATAAATATTGCAAAGAAAATTGATTTCTTATTTCTTCTCCTACAAGAGTACAAGGACATAATCTCTATAGTACTTCATATACTTGATTTGATTTTTTGAAAGCTCTCTCTAGGGTATACCTCTTACCTATCAAAGGAGTTTAGTGCTTTTGATTGCAAAATATTCTCTGCTTTAAAAAATCCAAAAATAAAAAGAAATACCCAATGAATAACAGAAGATGAGAATATAATATTTTCTCATAAAAAACCTGCATGAAAGTACACTAGTAATTTATATCTGGGAAAAACATTAAAAAATAGCCAGTAACTTAGC
>VZTT01044176.1:7517-23648 GCA_013400855.1 Buphagus erythrorhynchus
TTGTTTGTTGTTTCTTTTTTTTTTGTTTGTTTTGTTTTTTTTAATAAAGGCAGACCTGTAGATATTTGGAACACTTCACTGTAAAAGCCTACTGATTTCTACATGAAGAAGTCATTCTATAATGTAATATGTCAAAGGTAGTTATTTTTATGAAAAAATCTTTGCTGCCTTCTCATCAGGACAGTGCCTTCTCCAAGCTACCTATAGAAGACAAAGATGGGAGCAATAGAAACTTTCCTATCAGAAAAGAAAATTAACAATGTACAATTGTTAACAATGTAGAAAAAGAAAGCACCTGTTAAATTGAGTTAAACTTGATAAGTAGAGAGACATTTTTATCTACTGGGAGGAAAAAAAATAGATACAAATTTATTAAGAAAATGGTAAATGAGTTTATGAACAAACAGAAAATTCAAGCAATGGCTTGGGGAATTATTAATTAAAAGGCCAAGGCTTGTGGGAGCTCCAAAGGACTTGCAGCTGTTTGGGTTTTTATTGTGTTAATTTTTTAGCAGCATTTGGTCTTGCAGTAATGATGGTGATTGTAAAACTTCTCAGAGGTGAGTTATTTTGAGGGTTGCAGATGGTTTAAGAAATTGTGCCTTCCTGCAGCCTCTGCAATGTGCCCTGCTCAGCAGTCAAGCTCATCCTCCTTTATTCTGATGCTTTTCAGATGCATTGTGTCTTTTGGGCAGCAGTAATCTAGGTAGCTGATGTACAGTATGTCTGGCTGAGAATAAGCTTGCACTTGTTCTTTTCCTTTGTCACAAGAATAAGGTGGGCTGCTGAGGTGAGAAAAGCAAGTACCATTATGGAGTGTGCAGGCAAGAATCCTATGAGCTAAGTCCCTCATGGCAGCATTTCTCACCTAAGACTGGGCGTATGCCTGCACCTATGAATTGAGTAGTTAATATTGTCCTGATATAATTTTGTTTATTGGACTTCCCATGTGAAATCTGGTTAGTGGTTGGAAGGTCTTGGAGCAATGTAGACTTAGAGGTGTGTTTTTAATAATGCTGAAGAAGAAAATACGCCACATTCTTGTTTTTTGTTTTTGCTTTGGCATTTTTTTCGGTCTTTTTGCATTTCCTAGTTTTCAGAAGCCAAGGAGAGTGCTCATCTCCCATTACTGAACTGCCCTCAATGCGTTGCACAAACTATTCGAGGCACAGTCTTTTTAGGTTTTTTATTTGTCTTCAATGTGTTATTCAGCAAAACCACTAAGGACCAAACTACTCACTAGAGATGGAGCGTATAGGGTGACAGACTCAGCTGTGAGTATAGTCTGTCATGTACAGAAAGAGAAAACTTGAGATCTTGTTGGAAATTTTAAAAATAAACTGCAGAGGCTTCCTGTGACTTTAAGGTTCATGATACCTCTACTGTTCATCAGGTCTGTGCTTTCAGCTTGGCATCCCTCAATCCTCTGCATTAACCTGCTTTTTAACTGAGCAGAAGGATTTCTTATCAGGCAAGTACTGTTTTCTCCAGTGCTTCCCCCTTAGCTGGCAAAGTTCCCTGTTTGTGTTAATACACCTTGTATTGGTGCTGAGGGTTGGCAGGTCTTGTCAGGCTGCTATCAGCATAGAAGACAGACAGGTGTCCTTGCAGACAGGCCAAGTCCAAAATAAACTTATTTGTCTTAAATTCTGATTTTTTAAAAAATTCTGTCAGAGCAGTACTTCCTTACAGTTTTGGAGAGTTGAATGAAATATTTCTAGTCTGTACTAAAGATATGTCACATGCAGAATGACTTTTGGAAAAATAAAAAAACCCCCAGTGTTTGGCCTCAAAGTCTCCATGTTTGTTTGCATTTTCACACTCTTCATAGTTCATTTTGTCACCATCTTCATGACCCCATAATTTCTTTCAGTTACACTTCTTTGGAGCCATAGATGTCAGAAACATCTTCTATTTCCCCCCCAGCTTATAAGTAAGAGAATGCAGAATTTCCTACTGCTGTAGTTCTTCAGTTACTATTCTCATTGTTCCATTTGTAGCTTAATACTCTATTTGAATTTAAATTTTTGGTCACTGCTTCTTGTTAATTCTTTTTTTCTGCGGGATTAACCAGCTTTTAAGACTGAAAATGATGTTTCCCTGCTAGTACTTGACTGCCACAGTTTTTTCTCCTAAATGTCATTCATGTTCTCCAAATTTTAAACAAGTATTTCTACTTCTTCTGGTTTTCAATACTTTTTAAACCACATAAATCTCTAGAGCAATATGTAATCTTCCAGTACACAAAGAGTAGTGAAGCAGTGTAGCTCTTGCAAGGAATTGCCAGTCTGCTTCCCCATGTGCTTCTGCTCCCATGCCATGGGTCTTCTGATGCAACTTTGCCATGATACCTCCACATGCAATCTGGAGCCCAGTGCAGAGGCACACTTCTCCACAGGTCCAGCTCCTGGCAAGCAGGGATTTACCCCTCACCCCTCTGTGCCTTGGGTGTCTCACATTACCTGGGTGTCACAGGCCTGGGGGCATGGCAAAGATTGTGCTCTAACTATGCGTAGCCACTGTGGGTCAGGCACTGAACCTCAGCTGAATTAAACCAGAAAACCAGAGAGCTTGTAAGAAATATGCAGACTTGCTTAAACAGCTTTGCAAGAAATTTCCCTAGGAGAGGAAGTGAGTTTGATATAGGTGGGAGCTGAGTCAGTCTTGAGTCATTTGTGGAGACATCTTTGCTATACTCCCTAGGACATCCTGTACTAGCTGTATTATGTATATACAGCTAATACATGACTTTATATTTTTGTTTCTTTGAATTATGGCAAATTTTAAAGGAACTTTGTATTCTTTTGGTTGACCTACTTTCTTACTAGCTTATGGTGTAATTAAAACATCAATTTTAATTTCTGGGGAGGCAAGGCTGATGTTGGGGTACTTATAATGAATGAATGCTTTGTTATACTTGTAAAAATTAAGCTTTTTATGGTTACCCTTGTTGTGTGTATTGGGTTAAACAGTTAATGCTCCTCAGCATACCGAGTGTATGGCTTGGTGTGAGATGTTTCACAGAGCAAGCTGAACATGCTGTCACCAGAGGGAAGGCACAGTGTGCGTGAGTGGAGGGGACTTGCAGGCTATTACTGCCCAGCATCAATGTGTGCAGGTCCTGTACAAGGCACGAGTGGGATGAGAGTGGATGAAGGCATGCACCTGCTCTGAGTGTTTGGGCAATGTGGTGACCAGCCCTCTCCTGCCCACCTCTCCAAACCCTTCTGCTGTGTAGCAAGAGACTCTTGCGACTGATACATGTCATGCTCAGCAAAACATGACTCTTGTAAATAAGAATTAAAAATAAGATTTTATCAGGCATGCATCCAGTATCAGCTTTTCCTCCAAAATGGAACAATATGTAGAATTCTGGTTTATTTTTACTTTTCACTTTGAACTGATAATTAACAGTATATACAGTAAAATACAAATGAAACTATCTTCCTTTGTTTTAGACTTAAGAAGCGTTTAATCTTGGAAGGCAATGTAGTACAGTATGCATATCTTGCTTGAGAATATTGGAAATTTTATATATATTAGTTATTGTACTAATAATACTAATGTTCTTTTCTGGTTTTTGTTTGTTTGGTTTTTTTTCTGCCTGTGAATGCATAATTATTTGCATATAATGTTTTATATTAAAAATATGACACAACCACTTAATTGTAGGAAGACTGGTAGAGGAGGTTGAAGCTACATGCTTATTCTAGTCATCGGTGCCTAAATATCACACTACATTTAATGTACAATGTCATATACATACTGATGTGAGCATAATGTACTGCCAGTAGCTCAGCAGAATGAGAATTTAAGTACTGATGAAATGTCAGTCTTAATTTTTTATTACCTTAGCTGTTGGCATTTTATGTCAAAACCAGAGCTGACCAAATACTGCAACATGCTATGCATGGAAACACTTTAATTTATTTATGTCTTGCAGATGTACAAGTGGTCTTTTAATATAGTCTTTCTGAGATATTAGTGGCCATGAAAACTAGAGGAGATTTCATCAGATTTAACACCTTTATATACTGGCTAAAAATATAGTCAGAAAATGAATCAGTAATTGATTCATTTGGGTAAGGAATCTTAAATTTTGTGCTTAGCAAAGGAAGAAATGAAACTCACCATACAGGGTCTTTGATCAAACTTTTTAGTGTATCTTAAATGCCTCTTAAAACTGTGATTCTGCTGATGAGTTAAACCATCTACGGATTGAAATATTTTTTCATAATAATTTTCATAAATTATTGTTTAGAACCTTATGGCTTTTCACATAGAGTTCATGGCTGAGAAAAGGGGAACTGAGCTCAAGGAAAATTGAATGCTAGGGATACTGTGTGCCTTAACCATATCTCCTCATAAGAAGGGTAGGTTCTTTTTGGCAGAAATGAAGGGCACAGCTCTCCGGTGGGGTTGCAATGATCAGAACAGAGAGAGGATGGAGGGACATCACAGTTCTGCCTCACCTGGCTTTGGGTCTGGGTGACTGGAAGCCAAAAAATGCATCTGAGTAGGGCCCACCTGCATTACAGGGCATTGACAGGGCCAGGCAGGAGTGAAGCTGCAATGCTGGGTACCTGGTGAGCCTCAGCTTCCTACAATTCTACCTCTAATCCAGGCTCTGAACATCTAAGCCATCATCTGGTTTGGCTGAAGCTGAGTTTTTATGTTGTTTATAAACCAGAACAAACTTCTGAGTGGGTGATTTTCTTTAGGGTACTTTTTCATGCATCTTCTTTTATTTTTCATGCCTCATATAAGAGGTTTTTCATTTTTGGCAGACTGTCTTCTCAGGGCACTCTCAAACTGGATTATTTACTACAGGTGGACCCAGATTGCTGGGGTAAAAAAAGCTAGCAGCATATACTTCCTTGAAGGACATAAATTGTGTTTTAAAACTCACTGAAAGAAAAGTATTGTTGATATGTGTGATATTTTCTATGGGAATGGCAACCAAACCATTAATAATGGCTTTGTTCTATCTTTTTCAGCTATCAGTGGCAATTTATAAACCGTAAAAGTTTCAGGTTGTTTTATATACAAAAAGGAATTGTGATTTCAAATTATAATTGGAGATGTGGTTGTAGAATAATGAATGGGAATAATTAATAGAAAGCTAATTGGGTAACATCAGAAAAGTTTATCCTGGTATATTGGGACTGCATGCTTCAGTTGATACTTAGTGTACTTTTGGGATTTCTGGTTGCACCTCACCTCTGGTTCTGATAGTATATTGTATTATGAAGAATATTAATAATGCTGCAGAACAATTACTTGTTCATTTGCTAACTGATTAAAATTCATGCATAATTTATTGGAACTGGGAGAGACTTTATAAATAAGTCTCCTTGGCCTCAAGAGCTTAAAAACAAAATGTGTATGCTAATATAAGAATGTGCTTTACTTCTTAACATAAAAAACTTAATAGATGATGGTCTCATTCACATGAGATTTTATTTGTGATAATCGTGCTCTTAATCAAAGTGTATACTTCTATATATAGCCATATGTTTTAGAAGTTTATAACTTGGAGCTCGTAGTGCATCATGCTCATCAATGATGATGTTTTCTGCTATGTTGACCTTAGAATACATTAGTTTGACATTTAATACGTTAGCTTCACAGCAAATAAACTACCCTTCTTATGCCCAGCATTTCTGAGCTTTGATGCAGGTACGGATCTAAATTAATTCATAAGCACATATATTGCCAAAGAAGGGGAAGACAATAATAATGAATTTAGGTACTTTCTATAGTTTTGTTTATCCTGAAGCAGAAATTGAAATATATTGGAGCATTCACCTTTTCACTCTGGGAGGAAAAAATCAGCTCCCTTTACAGCCACTATGACATGGCTACAGACTCCCTGGTCTCCAAACTAAGTGGTTTGAGAAGCAGCCAATTTAGAAAAAAAGTCCACAAGATATATGCAAAAATCTGGGAAACTTGGTTGCTTATAGAGCTGGTAAATATACTGTTTGGAGCAAGCTGTGGTACCTGGTTTCTTGCTGCTGGAAATAGAGAAGCAGGCAGAACCAGGGAGTCATTAGCTGAACTTTACCATGCAGAGAGGATGGGATGTCAAAGGAGGTCCACCACTCCCCACCATGTGTTCTGTCATTGACACTGGTGGGATCATCCCTGGGAGCCAGAATATGTGCAATGCATCCGTGTCTTAACTTCTGCTGTGTAGAATGTAAGGGTCCCCTGCTAGGGAAATCTTATGGTCTGGGGTTAAAAGTTATTTTTAATGTTCTGGCCATAAGATCCCCTCTACCTACTCAGAGCTGCTGATTTGTTAGTTCTGCATCACCGCTGAAACCCCTGTGTGTACCGAATTTAGCATTGTTGCCTAATTAACTGTAACAAATTAGCTGAAATATGAGCCATCTGGAATGAAAATGAACCTTCCATGTTTATCAGTGAATTCATTTTATTAGAAAAATACTTGTTGCTTGTGATTGTTTCTTAAAATAAATCATGCTGAGGCAATGTTTCTATGTTAACATTTCTCAGGGTAGGGGGACCCCCCTTCCTGTTTGGTCTGTCATTACCTTTTACAGTTTGCAGCTGCATTGAAATATGTAGGCAGGCAGAAGCTGATGAGAAGAGGGGATGACAAAAGGCAGCACACATCCTATTGTTCAAATTTCAAAATCAGTAGTAACTTACTAAAGAATAAAATATTATATGTTGTTGCCATATGTCTTTATTTTGTCATTCTCCTGGCAGCTTTGCTCAGTTCTGAGTATTCTGCATGCCTATAATAGGCATTTGTATCCTTTTCCCTAGCTACATCCGGTGGGTTTCAAATTAACTGCAGTGATACTCATTTTTAAGAATATTCTGTGCAGGGGTGGTGTATTATCTATTGCAGTTCTTTCTATAAGGAAAGTGCAAATGTGACTTCAGTCAATAAAAGAAAATCTCGAGTTATTGGTATAGTAAATTATATAAATGAGCATAGTTTTTTTTCAGAAAAAATCTCAAGTAGCAGCAATGTATAAATCAGACAGGATGTTGTGGTCTCTAGCGGAGATTTTTAAAAGGAAAATATAGCATTGAGCAGATCCCAGTAGTGCACCGCTCACTTCCAGCAGCTGAAATTCTCCTCAGCTCTTCTTCATTGATGTCAGTTTGAATTTGTTTCTGAGGTTTGAAATCTTTGCTGACCAAATTCTGACACCTTCCTGTGTAGACAGCCCTCCTCTCCGTGGGTTTTCCACCTTTGTTTGTTTTATCACTGGCTTATTTTTTGTGTCCCCTGCAGAGCCGCCTCGGCCGATCGCGCCCCCGCAGCTGCTGGGCGTTGGGCCGACATACTTGCTCATCCAGCTGAATGCCAACTCCATCATTGGGGACGGCCCCATTATCCTGAAGGAAGTGGAGTACCGGATGACGTCCGGGACGTGGACCGAGACCCATGCTGTCAATGCACCGACCTACAAGCTCTGGCACCTGGACCCTGACACCGAGTATGAGATTCGGGTCCTGCTCACCAGACCGGGCGAAGGTGGGACGGGGCAGCCAGGACCGCCACTCATCACCAGGACCAAGTGTGCTGGTGAGTGCTGCTCTGGAAAAATTAACAAAAACCCCAAAACTGTTTACTCTATGATTTAATTGATTGGTAGGCCTGTTGGCTTCGATTGACTTGTATCAGGACTTAAGGACTCCCTTCACACCCACAGGATCCCAAAGTTTCTGGATCAGTAAGGATTTGCTGTGTCCTCTTCTTTGCCTGGTCATTGTCTAGGTTGCTAACCCTTGGAGGGTAGATTAGGAGGCAAGAAGTTAGAAATCTAAGAACACATTTTGCTTCTCATCACATAAGGAAAGGGACCTCTTGATTTCTGGAAAGTCCTGACTTCCTTGTTTTTTCACCTTTGTATTTTCAATTACTTTTAGGTAAACTTGCACATAAAGCAAATTGCATGGGAAAAAAGGATATGTTTAAGTAATAGAATCATAAAAAAAAAAAAGTACTGTACTTCTGCATAATTTGTCTTTTCCCAAGCAGTTACATATGGCCTGACAGAATCTCCAGGAACTAAAATGCAAATGCTAAAATCTCTAATGACTCCTAAAGTCCTCTAAAGTCTCCTATGACTGCTCCCCAGGGAAGAGGTCTCAGCACCAAGCCTATCAGAGTTCAAGAAGTGTTTGAACAATGCTCTCAGGCTCGTGGTGACTCTTGGGGTTCTCCTGTGCAGGACTGGGAGTAGGACTCAATGATTCTTGTGGATCCCTTCCAATTCAGGATATTCTATGATTCTCTAAATTGTAGAATGCAACTGAAAATACAAATGGAGTGTTTTCTCCATTTTTTACTAGTATCACCAAAATCATGTGCTGCTGAGCCCTGCAGTCTGCTTCCTGTTTCTTAGAGTGCCCCTGCATGGCCAGCACCAAGAAGATTAAGCACTGTCAACTTGTGTTATATGCTGTTCATTCTAAAGCTACCTAAGGTTATTTTAATCTCAGCTTTCAAAAGAAGAAAGATAATAGCTACGTCTCACAGTTGCAAGGGAGAAAAATTATAGATTTGAATCTCAGACTGTGAGGAAAATAAGCATAAATTAAATTGTGGGTTTTTCTCTCCTAGTCTCAGGACTTCTAAGGCCTGACAATGTTTTAAAGTTGGCACAGTATTAAATTTGGGAAAGAGTGCTGATAACCATCTATTCAAAATCACATTAAAGTAATCAGAAGGACAAGCTGGAGTCTCAGGGTTGCATGTGTCATGTGTATATATGCACATGTGAATCAGAAAGAAAAATAATTTTTTTACAAGTTGGAGACGGATCTCTGATGGATGACCACTTGTTTACTTAAGGAGGAGTGTCAGGGTCTGGATCAGAAGCCAGAACTTCTAGAGGGCAGTCATAGGACAGTGGGTATGAATTCCAGAAAATTAGAGAATCTTTTTCAAAGTTGTTCATAGTATTGTCTGAAGCTGATGCATGAAGCTGGAGTAAGACTAAACTGAAGGCATCTTTTGGAGTTTGTGATAGTTTTTATAATTTAGTCTGTCTTTCCAGTGAAGCAGAAAGATCTACGTGTCTATCTGAGTTAAGGTGTCAGTCTTTGAGATCTAAGTAAGGTTAAAGTATTGGTTTATTGCACAGAATTGGTTTAGACATTCTTCTGAAAAAGTAGGAATTAGAAATCTGCTTCTGTTTTAAAGAGGCTGAGCCGAGACTAACAAATTGAAATGTTCAGATTGTTTTCCTAGCACTTGAAAAAATGTAACTTAATTTACCCAGGTTGTGACAGAGTAAAGATTTTTTAGTGGGAAAATAAGTAACGAACTATGTGATATATTTTTAGAAGCCTGTTAGGGGAAATAATGTTATTGTGGGTGTTGGTTTATTTTTAATTTTTTTTGTAACATAACATTCACATGTAAGGCTCAAAAATCTAGTCTGGCTTGAGAAAAAAATTCAACTCAATTTAATCCACTGTGAAATTAAGCAGATCAAAAAATACTTGAGCAGAAAATTCTGAACTTTGTGATATTATTTTAATAATAATGACATTTCAAGCTGTTTACCTTGCAGTAAGACTGATTCTTCCTATTCCATTAAAGTGAAGGCAAATAATTGTTACTGTTAACTAGTTTCAGCTAGGAGAAGGTGTGTCAGCAAGGGTTTGTGAAGACTGAAATATTGTGCCCAGCATCAGGGATGAGTCAGGGACAGAACCAGATTGAATGCCCTGCTGCCTCCTCACCTGTCCGGAAAATGAGACAGACCTTCCTTTTCTGCAGTGTTTTCCCAAGGCTTCTGATAGATAACTGCAAGTCCTCATCAATATGATTTTTTTTGGTTGTATATACCGATATTTTTGCTTGTAAAAGGCAAATTATAAACATAAAAATTAGTCTCTTCCAAAGAGAAGATTTATAAGAAAAGGCAAAGGTAATAATGGAATATCTCACCCTGCAGTCTCTGCTGCTGCCGGTCCAGTACTGTACCAGTGACTGGCAAGTGATTCACTGTGCTATATAGATGACGTCTCTGCAGCAATATCTTCTTTCTAGAGTTTCTTCAATTATTCCTAATTCTCATTTCTGACAAGCTCACTTATTTTTCAGATAGATGCTCTCTTTTCTGTCAGTGTTCTTTGTCAATTTTGTCTTTCCATAAGTTTTATATATATTAGTTCAAATTCTGAAACAAGTTATAATTGATTATCTGCTCAGTATCAGATGGAATGCTGGGAAATAAATTAATTTTTAACATGAAGTTTGCTCTCTACACAGATTAAAAATTGTGCATTAGTGAACGTCGATTTGATGAGATTGTAAGGATTAAACTTTGCATTCCAAGTAGTAGCAACAGCAAACTGGCAGAAAAAAAAATGAGAATAAGCAAGCATTCTGCTCTCTGTTTAATACTTAGGCAAATAATGGCATTGTTTTCAAATGAAGTTCAAAATACTTTTCCCCCATAATTCATTCAGTATTTATCATTTAATGCTATTTCTTAATAATATATTATTGATCAGTTGTCCTCTGCTTTGCTGTAGATGTATTCTACTCCTTAGTGATTTGAGTGATGATCATATTTACCTCATTGTCATACATGCACTTTTATTATTAGGTATTTAGATCATTTTCTCTCTTCCTTATAGCAAAACTAGAGTCTGGTGACTCATTTACTGAATGTTTCCACTAATACTAAACAAAATTGTTCTTTAATGAAGGGATAATTCTTCCACTAGTTAAGTCCTCTGACACCCTGTTTGTCTACCCAGCATTTCCCAGGTAATATTTCCTGTGTTGAAGCAAAGGCATTTTGTTAGATGTGTTGTTTTATCAATCTGTTATTAAAGATAGTGCTGAGCAATCAAATATATGAAACAACTGAGTCATCTTTAAATGACTGAAGTCTGAAACATCTGAAGCAAAACATTATTTTCTTACTTTATCCTTTGTAAGAGCCAGGTGTATGCTTTGTTATTTCCTCTTCTAAGCACCACCGACGATGATATGGTCAAGGTATTGTGATCCCAGCTGCTGGTGCTGAAGGGTACTGCCTCAGTCCTCACAGGGCACCTGAGCTTTATTTCATTCTGACTTTGCCCCTTGCCTGGGGTCATTGCTCAGATTATTCACTTCTCCAGGATTCTAACACCAAGACAAAAGGCAGAGAGTAACACTTTAACCAGAAGTAATCCCTAAGGCTGTTTTCTGTGGCTCTGGGGTGTGTTGTCCTTCTGAGCATATCCTCTGAGTTGTTATTGCCTTTCTTCCCTTGGAGGGGTAGGGGGAAAAAGGAGGTGTAGAAAATATGTAATAATCTAAAATTGTCCACTTAGCCTGCTTTTTCAACTCTAAATTAGAAGTTGTTCTCTTATGTTGGCTGCTGCTTCTGAGTAACAGCTCACAGCTCAGTTTTATGATTAACTGATATTTTAGTGGCAAAGGAGGTCAATAGTTCAGCCTGTCCAGAGCTTAATATATGTACACAGTGGAATTGCTTGCTCCTACTTTACTGAAGTTCAGCACAAGGGTGTGCTTTTTCAGAAAAGCATGAAGAATTGTAAAGCAGTTAGAGAAAAGAGTGCTGTGTGTTTTCATTTTTTTTTGTTTTGATAATGAAATTAATAAGGACAGGGGGGAAGCTTTATATCTTTAGCAGAGCTGAGAAAGGAAAAATATTTCTCAATTATTACTATTACTATTGTCATTATTGTTATTTCATTGTTCAATCTTTATCTGCCACAGAGACCTGCTATTGGTAACAGTGAGCCTCAAGGCACGAGAGCAGGAGATGCTGGTTCAGCAATGCAATGCTGGCACATGAACACCTGCAGTTGAAGGCTGGGGAGCTGGGCTGCTTCCTGCTGCCTTTTCAAGTGCAGAATGTTTGTGTACAGTTTCTACATGCATTAATTTCAAAACCAATATACACAGAGTACAGGATACTGCTGAATTCTCCTCTAACAAACAAAGAAAGGAAATAATGGAAAAATATTGTAAAAGAAAAGCAAGCTCAAAGGCTTTTGATCATTGTCTTGGGATTTATAACAGAGGAACTCCAGAGAGGTTGCCATTGAGAAAGTGACCCTGCATGGCCATCTGGAGAACTAAAATGTTGTTGTGGTTACATAAAAATTGTAAATGATTTTTAAAATGAGTGGAGTGAGAGGGACATTGCAGTATAGAATCTGCATGTGCTGATGTGGGACGTGTAAAGAGCTACTTCACTCACTGTTTGTTGCATTTTACATTTGCAGTTCCAAGGCAGAGGGTTCAGGGTGGGGACCTGGATTTGTAGGCTTTACTGCGTGCTGCAAAAAAGAGAATTTAGAATGCTGGAATATGAGGCAATGTGTTTATAAAATTGGGTAGAGTCAGCATCACAGGAGGTTCACAGAATATGCAGCACTGAACAGATAAGCTGTGCTCTTCATTTGTGTCCTTTGCAGTAGTGCAACTGCAATTGTTAAAATTTTAAAAGCTAATAAAAATACAGATAAGTGCATAATTTTCAATCTCTTTTTAAATTTTGTTTTTTTAATGGAGACAGAGAAATATTTATCTTTACAGAAAAGCAGCTGTCTACATGTTTCAAGCAGAATTTTTATCTTATTTCCCTCAAAGTAGGTATTATTATGGACTTAGACTATAGCTTCAAGGGCAACGTGAATACATTTTGAGTGCTTAAATTACATGTTTTCATTGCTCATATTTTTGTTGTTTACAGTTTGAACACATTTTAAGGACAAACTAAATTAATATCATACTTTTAAAAATTATTTTACATTTGTCATTCCAGAGGAGCCCTCATTACACCAGTATTTATAAGTTGCTGTTGTTTTTACAAATGTGTTTGGCACTTGTGATTGTTTCTGGGCTTTTGGCCAGGTAGTAATTGGAATCATTTAAGATCTTGCTATCAGATTCCAAATGCATCAGAGTCTTGTTCCATATAGGTTTACCAGCTGGATATGATATGGGGAGGTGCAGCAGGGAAATATTAAAACAATGGAAAAAGTCTGGACTAAGGAACTTCATCATATTCCTGTTAGGACTGAATACTAGAATTATTATTGAGAAGGCATCCTGTAGAAGAGCCATCTGATTTGGACCATCATCTGGCACCAGCAACTGTGCTCTGCTTATTGTGCTGCTTGCCATGCTGAGATACCCATACCACATATAGAATCCTAATGAGGCTTATATCCATAAGAAAGGACTGTAGTGCAGCTGACTTACCTAGCAAGAGACCAGGCAGACTGCCCAGCCAAGCTCTTGTCAGATTGTGTAAATTAAGCATGGTATCCTCTTTTTCAAAGGAGTGCAATGCTGATGACTCAGTTGAATTGGCAGTAAACTGCAGGTTCACACACTGACCTCCCCTAAATTGGTTTTCAACTTTTTTTTTGTTTGCTGTATTCAGCCTTGCTTAGTATCATTTATATGGTACTTGCAGCTGTAAGTTCCTTCTGCGCTAACTGGAAACTTTCTTCCTGCAACATTGAGTGCCATATTATACAAGACATGGACTTCCTGAATTCTCTCATGCTTCATTCTTGGGAAGAGTTTTGTTCATGGCTAGTTTTTTTATAGTATAGTATCATAGTCAGCAGTAAATCACTCTGGTGCTCTTCACTTAGGATAGCAGCCCTAGGTAGCTGGACTCCTCTAGCATGGCCGCCCACATTTCAAAGTCTCTGCTGTGTGCAGTGGCCTCTTCTGCCTGCTTTCTGAGGTCTCTGCCAGTGGGCAGGGAGGGATGAGTAACCTAGAGCAAGACATGGTTTGTGATCTTTGGCATTTGACACCCTAGTCAGTCAAGGTTTTGGTGCAAAGACTTTGGTTAAAGTTACTGGCTTTTTTTCTGGTAAAAGACACAAGGTCAGGATACCCCTTCACTGTGTGGTAGAGGTAGGGGAGGTAAAGGAGCAGCTACCAAGACCCCACACAGAGCTCCCTTGTCTCTCAAGCAATTTCTCCATCTCTTGCCTCACCTTGGTTTGTTTGGTGCTTTTCCCAGAGCAGAGTATACCACAGCACACTGAGACTGTCGTGATTTATCCAAAGTGCACATAACTAGTCAATAGATCACACTTCCAAGAGGAGCACTGTCTGTGGTAAGAAAATATATTGCAGTACATTAATCCACGGTGCCCATTCCAGCTGTAAAAGAATGTATGTGGGCAATAATTCATATTGCAGCACTTGAAGTGCTGTGGGTGCATCCAGGCCAGATAACTCACAGCCTGATTAGAGCTTCTGCAAAACTGGGGGACTGATGTTCACAGATTTTTGGTCTGTGTCTGCTTCTTAAAAACAAGACTGCAGGTTGTGATAATCTTTCCCTTTTGGAAGACTGGAGCTCTTTTTTTGTAATGTGACTTCTATTTTCTAATTTCAGCTGAAATAAATAATTTTTTTTTTTTTTTAGCATGATTGATTAGTGTGTTTGATGCTTTAGTTTGGTTTCATAATTAAGGTCTCTCAACTGTTCAGGAATGCTTTCAATATTTTTTGTCTCTCTCCAAAGCCATTACAAAGAGATATCATGTCATTCTCCCAGAAACCCAGGTTCTTACATGCATCAATTCTTTGGACTTTCTTCTGCTAGATAAATATTTGGTTTTTATTTAATTCTTGTTTGCTCTTTTATTTTTTTAACTTTGTTTCATTTTAATGGTGAGCAGCATAATTCTTTTCACCTAATTTGAACCTAGACTGTATGAAGTAGAACTGAGTGAATTTCACTCTCTCTACTTTATTTCTCAGTAAATCCTCCTGCTGGTGCTGAGAGGGGTGATGGACTATGTGGTACTTGTGCATGAAATGAAATAGCCTCCATTTTAACAATGAGTTGAGGAGCATATTAAGCAGCAATTGATGTCAAGTTACACCTCAGGTGATCAGTAGGCCCAGAAACCTAAAAATTACTTGTCAAGGCTCTTAATGTTACCTGGTTTTGTTTGCTGTTTTCAAATAAAAATCTGGAGCAGTCTTGGAAAGCTCCAGATGACTTGGAAAACAAACATTAAAAATACTGACATGACGGCTCAGGATCATCCAATTAATTAAAAGCTTGTCATCTTTAATTCTGAACAGAATAATGGAACAACCAATACCAAGCTTGATTAATGAAGAATTAAGGAAGTAATATAATTAGAGACAGTCAACAGATTTATAGAATGCTCTTGTCAGAATAACTTGATTTTTTAAAAATTAAATTATGGATTTGGTTAATAAAGCTGATATTGTTCTTCTCTAATGCATTTAATTTGATATAAGGCATTTTGATTAGGAAACCAGAATGAAATCAACTCAAATGGAGAAGAACTGGCTTATATATCTAAAACTGGTTTTGTGGATTAATTGAATAAACACTTCTGTTTGTGCCCTATCAGGAACAGTTCCGTGTAATTTATAAAGAAAATGTAACTATGATAAAGGTGACAAATTATAGAATATTATGAAACTGGTAGAAAAAAAAGCCACTTGATAAAAGACTTGAGTTCTAATTTAAAGTGGTTTGAATTGGCTGAATCTTTTCTATGTTTCAAGTACAACATTTGCAGTATAAAAAAAAAAAAGTAGGCCATATGTACAGAGTGGGAAAAGAGATCTGAGTGTCATGGACCATTAGGGCTGAGACTTAGGCACTGGAACTAGAAGAGGTCCTGTAGTCCTCAGCTTGTAAACCAGAGCAAAATTTCTTCCTCTTTCCTTAGCATTGGAGAATGTTTTAAAGCTTTTGAAGGTGTAATCTTGAAATTGCTTACCAAATTAGTTTTGTTCTGACCCAAGTCTTTTATCCCCATCTCTCCATCCTCTCTCCAAATTTGTATAACATCCTGTTCTATAGATTTAAAGGTATGACATTGTGCAAGAGTTTGTTTTCAGGAGGATTAAGAAACAAAACAAACAAAAAGATCTGGCAGAAAGTTGCAATCTGGAAACAAAATCTTGTTGTTCATATGTGATGCGACCAGAATTAATACTGAGTTTCGAGATACAGATGTGATTTAAGCAGTAATTCTGGCATCCCAGCAGTGTCCTGGGGTGGCAGGAGAGCTTGGAGCACACCCAGGTTCCAGCCCCAGTGCCTCTGGGGATGCTCACAAACACATCAGAGGGGAGAGGTGCCA
>VZTT01044177.1:0-21077 GCA_013400855.1 Buphagus erythrorhynchus
GACTTGAATTGCTCGTTAGACTTAAATCTGTGATGAATAATGGGCCAAAATACACTGTCCTATGCAATATGCTTATACAGATGAATTATTTGGTAATGTGGATAATAGAATGAGCTCAGTTTTTGCTACTGATTTAATACTTCAGAATGTAAAATTCCCCCTGGTCATGGTCTACTGAAGTTTCCTCATTTCCCAGAAATATTCTTCAGAGTATTCTCATGCTAACAATTTTATTGGTACTGGTAGCCTCTCAGAAACTGATATCCTTTCAGATGATCTACAAGCATGTGAGCTGACACTCAGACACATGAAGTGCCATCTATGCACCTGTAGTTATGCTTATATTTGGTATTTCAGACATCCTTTTCTCCTTCCTCTGAGAGGATCCAGCATGCTTGCATGAGTGGAAAAGCAGTGGGTATGATCAGTGTTTGCCTGCTCTCCTGTTCAGTACAGATCAGTAACTGATGACATGGTCCTATGAGGTCATTCTCCTTCATGAGTTTGCTTCTGGCTCAGTTTTTAACTCATTTTCTCCTAATGACTCTATGGTTTGCTCTCCAGCTACTGTACCTTGCATGAGAACTATTTGTCTGGAAGTAGCTGAGAAAGATATTGTCCAGAAACAATTCTCAGAAGTGATAGAAGTAAGTTGATGTTCTTGCCAAGTGAATTGGTAGAGCATCTATTCTTTGAGTCTGTAATTTTGTTCTTTTTTTTTGTTGTTGTTCTGCATTATCTGGTCATTTTAATATTGGATGTATAGGTGAGATGGAGTATTTTGTGTGTAAGGCTAAATGATCCCAGCATTTTCTTTAGTTATGGGCCACCTTTGTTATCCTTCAGCCAATTAACACGGTATGGTCTATATTGACAAATAGGAAATTAACTTAATTCAGCATTTTCTGCATGAATAGCACCAGTTATTTTAACTTGTTCAATCTTGAGATGAGTTAGTTGTGTTTGATAAAAATTTGTGTGCTTTGAATCGTCTATCACTTTTACATGCCTTATATCACAAGGTCAAAAATGAATTGTGTGATGCTCAGATTTTATGAACCTGTCCTGAGGTGCTGGTGACACAGGATTGTTAAAACATTGATTCTTGGAGCAATATTCCAAATTATGTTTCCTCTGGCTTCTGTTTTCCTGGAGGTTGGGAGGTTTAATTTTGCTTACACAGGTACTTGCATCTTAGTATTGATGAACTGAGAATCCTTCATAAATTAGTATTGTTGATTTGGATTTCTTTTATATATATTAAATTACTAGCCTGCCTGTATGTGCTTGGAGCTGAACATCAGTGTATGTTGGTCTGAATAATGAATACTTCATTGTACAGCTTCCATATTTTTTTGCAATCCCTTTGACTCTTTGAGTATGATTTTGCTATGCAAAGGACAACTGATTGTAATATAAACAAACAAATCACTTTAACTGTGGGATAAGACTTATTGTGACGTGTACTTTTTACAAAGGAGAAGAAAGATGTCAAAAGATCCAAATATGTGTAGCTCTGTTCATTTTTCTGCTCAGAAATGTATTGTTAAAGCAGTAAAACTCTGTATTAAAAAGTCTATAATCTTATCTAAAACTAATGATAGTTTAAATGTTAATTGGACAAGCTAAAATATCTTGCTAGGTCATTTACAAGAATCTAGTAATTTCTTTTTCAGTAATGCTTTTGTAGCCTCAGATTGAATGTAATTATAAAAATAAAGAATCAATGCAAATAAGAAAAAACAATAGGTAACTCTTATTGTATTTATTACAACTAGTTTTAAGATGTGGTCTTAAAAATTAATTCACTTATTAAATACTATGAAAGCAATATGCACAAATAATAGTGCCCATAATTTAATTTAAATTATGGCTACATATAGAGCCTGGCAATCCTGCCTTCGAGGTTGTTAGCAATAGGAACTGTTCTTCTTGCAACTTGTTTCTGTTAAACCCATATGGCAAAATTATGCCTCCCAGAGGTAACTTTTGGTATTGGAGAAAGTTGTTGTGGAGAACAGGGGTAACCTAAAAGCCTCCTGTATTGATGAAGCCTCAGGAGAATATAAAAATCCTATGAAGATGCAGCTGATTAGAGAATTCTTGTTCGCTGGTATTTCAGACTCACTTTGTGCAGACACAAATTACTGCACTTCCCGACATCTTCTGAATCAATTTTACTGTCTTTGTGGCAGCAGAAGAAAAGGATCAGTGCTCTAAAGTAATGGAACCAGTCACACATTTAGTAATAATTTACAGAATATATCCAAGTTTTACTTCATTTATTGTGGCAAAATTATTGGTTTCATATTACTTTTAGAAATATTGGTGAGCTCTAATCTGGAAGAAACATTGTGGTTGAAGTCTCTGTAAACAATCTTTTCAATTTCTGTTATGTTTTAAAAATTAAATTAAATAGGAATTAAATATGACTGGTTTGTTTCAACAACACTGCCTGTCTTACTGGGACAAAATTTATAACTTCTATTATAATCTAAAATGTTCATTTAGGTTTCTGTTCTCCTGTCTGTGTGTTATAGTAGCATTGTAGCCTCACATAGAGATAAATGAAAAAAAATGTAAAGAAGAAAAAGTAAAAATTTTATAAATTTAATTATGGAAAATTTATAAGGTGATTTCCATGACAACCATATAATAAGATTCATGTTTACTTTAATTCTGAGTTCTCAATGTCTTTTTAATGACTCCCATGTAATTAAAAGAGAATGCATAATTTGAGGTAACATAATATAAATCAGTTTTGTTTGCGTGATGCTGAATACTGTTAATACATCTACAATGAACTGTTTAAGAGCCTTACATGGATATGTCCATTTGTTGCAGAACTGTGAGAAACTGGAAAATAATTTTGATGACATCAAGCACACGACTCTTAGTGAGCGAGGAGCACTTCGAGAAGCAATGAGGTAAGTCTGGGTCACCATAGCAACAGTCACAGATGTGGTAAAGAAAGAGTCATTCTTCATTATTGGGGGAACAAATGAGTTCATTGCCACCATTCAGCTCTATTCTCTAAGGTATTAATTTGTCAGTGGAGAGGCTTCCCTTGAGGCTGTACTTTGGTTTTGAAGCTGCATAAATGTTAAGCCTGACTGCACAGTAAAAAATGTAAATGTTTAATTTGTTATTTAAAATGCTTAAGGGGTGCCTTGCTTTATATTTATACTAAACTGTGGGTGAATGAAAATATTGTTCATCTAAATTCTGTAAGTGTTAAAGCAATTGTACCATGGTGTTTGAACAAACCTGTATTTGCTTTAAATTGAATTTGATTTTTATGTATGTAGTTCCTGTGTACTCTGATTTTATCACCAAAATTACATGATTTTGGTTTTGATAATGGAATGTAAAAATCTGTCTGGTCCTTGACGTGTTGTAGAGATGTATATTTTGTTTAATATCATCATACTGTTGCACTTAATACTTATTACAGGAGGTTAAAATTAGTCAGAAGATGAATTTTCTGCCATCCTTGCTTGCACTGTGGAGTATCTGGGTACAGGACTCCAAAGAAACTTGCTAACTATAGTGCCTGGAAAAGGGAGTGATTACTATGCTGAAAGGTGGTGGAATTGAAGACAGGTTTTCTAAAGTAACTCACTGAATAATCAGGAAGATGTTATTTATAGTATTTTCTGTGAATCAGAAAATTATATAAGCTTCACTTTTAAAGGTTTTGAAATTGGATAGTAAAATGTAATGATGCAAACATAGTGCTTCATCTTACTTGCCTGATATCAGAGTAACTTCTTACACTTGAACCAGTGCAGTAAAAAGTAAAAACAACAACAACCCCCCTAAGAATCTGCTTGAAAAAATAAATACACCTATTTGCTTTGACTGTGTCCGTTATCCCTTTAGATTTATGGATATGTGTGAATGACTTGATTTGCGTGGCTTATGTTCATCATGCTTGTCTCATGTACACTGTCTGTCTGAAATGGTATTCTTACCTACAAGTATTCTGAACATTTCAACTACCAGTGCTGCAAATAACTGTAAAAATAATGGCATTCACCTTTCTAATAGTGATTTTTGCTTCATGCTTGTATTGCTTCATACGTTTAGGGTTTTCTCCCAGTGTAGTTGGTCATGTGCATGAGTAAATCTTGCATGTAGTGTCAGTAAATGGAAAGTGATTTAAAGTAAAGATTTGGGGAATTTTTGGCAAATGAAGCCAAAAATTTAGTATTTTCAGCAAATTGGATTTCAAGTTGCTGCTGTCCTGTAACAGTGTTCAGGTTTGTGACGTTTTGCAATACATGACTCAGCAGGGATAATATTTTAAAAACTTGTGTTTTTAAAAAAAACCTGACAGCTCTTTGGTGATCAACATTGAATAGCAAGTAGAGCTTTGGCATTTCAAAGGTCATGTTTCTGTTACAAAGCCTGTTTAGAAGATTCTCATGATTCTTTGCTGTGCAAAAGCACTATACTATCTCATAAATTTGTATCCTGGCTATTTCTGCTTGTGTACAACCCATTCTGAGAAATAGTTATTGATTGTGAAGAGTGACAGATATTGTGCAGTACTGGAATTCTCTTAATTGCAGCCGGTATTATATGGTTGGTTGTTTCCATAGTTGATATTTCATTTTGAGATAAAGAAAATACCTGACTTACTAAATTTATAGTGTAGTGTGTTTTTATAACATACTTGAGTGCCACATGAAAGGTGCAAAATGTTAATTTAGAGAGGTGTTTGCATGTAGGTGCACATATTTTTCTATATGTGTGTAAGAGACACTTGTTATTTTAGGTTGTACAGTTCTTTCAACTGCTGTATAGTCACATCATTTACTGGGTGGCTGCATTTTTCTGTTCGGATCCCAAGATTATCTGTACATATGTAATTCAAATGGTACATTTTTATATATTCAAGTTCACTTTTCCTTTCCATGACAAGAGTGGACATTGGATCAGGTATGGCAGGACACAGATTTGCTGACCTCAGTATTATGAGGTACCTGCCTCCTTTGGGCAAGGGAAGCTTGTGAAGAGGGTTGCACATTGCACAAAAGCACTAAAATCATGTGGGCATGAAAGCAACAGCAACAAAAAAATCCTAGTTGGGTAGCTAAGTGGATATATGTGGATCTCAGATGAGCCTTAAGTTGAGTGGGCAGTCTGCCCAAATCCTCTCTGATTTCCCAGAGTGGTACTACTGGTCTGCCAGATGAGAAATACAATGAACACTTTTTCCCAGTGCTCCTGTTTGGAACGAGACCTTCCATTTTAACTTCATCTTTGAGAAAAATGGTCAATTTAATATGGGTTTCAGTACACTTCTAGTCTATGAGTATCACTGTGCTCTGCATAAACAAATACTAATATCCAAGAAGGGTCTTGTTCTGTTTCCAGCTCTTCAGTATTCAAATTAAGGACTAAATGAAAATTATCTTTCTTGTTTATGTTTATAGATGTATGCGAAATAAACTTTCTGAAGGGTTTTGAAATTATCACAAAGCCTATGAACTTTCTCTACCTCTACTTTACATTTATTTTAGATTTTGAATGAGATAATGAGCTGATAGTAGTTTGCCATTATTCAGTAAATAAAGAGTGGTATTTTAAGAATTTGATTTACTTGTGATTGCACATAAAATCATAAAACATTCAATTCATTTAATGTTTTGCTTATTTTGTTAATGTACTGCAAATGTTTTATTTATTACTATATTTTAATGCAGCTGCAAAGCTGAAGTAAACAATAAAAATCCATTAGTTTTTTGAATTGGAGCTTATAAATGGACAGACTATTGCTTTGCTTACCTTGAATGTGTATATGATAAATTAAATGGGTATTTTATGTAGCAACTTGGCAGAAAAATATAGCTATATACCTATGATGTCAGGTTGCATAAGTAAGAACACCGATCTTTTGTTAAACAAAGCTCAATTTGTTTTTAATATATAATCACAGAGAAAAATCTGGATCCAAATCATCAGTAAAGCTTCATCTACAGTTTTAAAGGAGCTTTTAGACTTGTTTGTCTGCTACAAGGAGATAAGTATTTGAGGAGCAGGGAGTGGTGTAGCTGGGTGCTGACACTGGTAGTCTTTTCATAGGTTGGTGAAACCAGAAAGTTGACTGGTACAGTAAGCATTCCTCTGGGAAAGTAGGGTACAGTGGCCTTGAGGAGTCTTAAAATTAAGTAAGCAATAATGAAACCCCTGCTCCCTCAAATTATAAAGTAACTTTTAGGAGAAGTGTGGCAGAAATCCAAACTCAGTTATTAATATCAAATTAGATATTAATAAATTACAAAGGTAAGGTTTAGTGAGTTCCTGGGTTTAAAAAGGACACATTTCAAAAAGCAGAAGACATCAGCTGGCAGGAATTCTTTTTCCTGCTGAATCTGTTCACTCTGTGTACAGGCATTCATTGTGGTCATCAAGAGAGAGAATCAGAATTGATGAAATTGGAAGGTTGAAGATGATCTAGACCTGTGGTCTCTGCATTGTATTGATTGTATACCAGCAAAATATTTTTGAGCATGCATCCTCCATAGTTGTATGTTTATACAAGTATTATCACTATAGTAATATTTTATGTGCATTATAGAGCACACCCAAGAGTGAAAATTAGAAAGAAAAAAAATACAGATAAAGATGAAATAAAGACTACTTAATTTTTTTAAAAAATAATTTATTAATTGCCCAGCAAATATTTTTTTCCCACATTGACGTGGCTTATCTTACGCATCCTCTGCTTTGGATATCATTGATCTGGACCATCTTTCTGGCTCAGAGCAGGATCAAGTAAAGCAAGTTGCTCAGGGCTGTGTCCAACAAGGTTTTTTTTGTATCTTCAAGGATGGATGTTTCACAGATGGTATAGGCAAACATCCTCACATTAAACAATAGCAAAACTCAAACAAAAAAGCCACCAACACCCCTCCTCCCCTCTCTCCCACTTTTTTTTTTTTTTAAACCAGAATTCCACTTCGGTTTGTGCCTGTTGTTTCTTACCCTTTTGCTGGGGACTGCTAAGAACAATCTAGTTCTGTTATCTTTATTCCCTCCCATCAGATATTTATACATTTTGATAAGATTCCTCACTAAGCCTTCTCTGCTCAGGGCTGCATGTCCCCAGGTCTGTCAGAGCCTCTCCTTGTATGACAGACACTCCAGCCCCGTAACCACCTCAGTGCCCCTTTGCTGGGCTCACTCATATTTCAATATGCATCCATACTTCTGTGCTGGGGAACCCAGCACAGGACACAGCACTCCAGGTCTGTCTTGCCAGTACTGGGCAGCAGAAAAGAATCTCCTCTCTCAACCTCCAGGTAATGCTCTACCCGACACAGCCCCGGGTGCTGCTGGCCTTTGCTGCAAGGACTGTCTCAAGGTTCATCTTGTCCTTCAGCACCCCCAGGGCCTTTCCTGCAAAGCTGATTTCCAGCTGGTTGGTTGCAGCCTGTACTGGTACCTGGGGTTGTTCCTCCCCAGGGGCAGGATTTCATGGTAGGTTTGTTTGTTTATTTATTTATTTGTTTTTAATGTGGTTTCTGTAGGTCTGTCCTCCAGCCTGTCGACAGCAGCCCAACCCTTTGGAGTGCCACCACTCAGTAGGTGGTAGATTGCTTTTGAACACTGTTTATATGTTACTAGGTGTTTTAGTCCTGAGTCTAGTGTACATCTCATGAGCCTGGTGTCAGACAAGTGAAGCTGTAGCATTTCAAATGAAACTTTTTCTGAATCTAGTGTTGCAATTGCTTACTTATCAACTGAGTTGGTAAGCCACTGTGGTGGGTTAAGGCAGTGAGCAATCAGTGAGGCTGGTGAGGTGTTAATACGTAAATGCGTCCTACTTGTAGGTGGATATGGATATGCTCTGGCTTGTAAACACTGAGTATGTGTGAAAGCTTTGCAAGTGAAAATTAAAGCTGAGTTTTTTTGTGTAGTCTTCTTATTATTAAAGGAAAACTGAAACATTTATTCATACTTTGGAATGGGAAAGTTTGCTTATCTGTTTGAATCAGTATAAAAGATACTAAAGTTCATTTAGAATTTTCTTTTGCATTCATGTATTTGCATATGGTTTTGGATAATATGAACAAGGGAGTGAAGCTTCAACTGTGATTTCCAGTTTGCTAGAAACAGTTTCTGTTAATGATGATATTCACTGTTGTCTTGACAACTGTGCAAGCTGGGGTTAGTAATAATCAGGCTTCTTTTAATATGGTCTAGACTCTCAGATGTATTTGACAAATAGTTTCTATGACTGGGCAAAACCCAAGAAAATTGCAGTGTAAGAAGTTCCAAGGTTTCACAAGTATTCATTAGTTTGCAGAGTAGAAGCTGGAAATTTAAGCACGTAAACAAAACAAGTCTGCAGTGAAAACTAAAAAAACACGTAGTAACTGGCTAGTTAGGGCTCTGGCCTGAGATGTAGCAAATATGGATTCATATTCTAGTTCTGAGTCAGGCAACTAGATTTTCCCATTTTAAAAAGCATCATAGAGCTCTAAAGTTAGAGGAAACACAAACATGAAGTATAAGGAAATAAGGATAAAGAAAATGTCATGTTAAATATGATTTTGCTTTCCTTTATTGTTCTTAAACTGTTCTGGGAGATAAGACCAATCTCAGGTAAATCAAAAAGGAAAGTGAATTAAGAGGAGTAAAGGCTTGATCCAGGTCTCAGAAATTGTTTAAATAAATCCTTCTTGTTCTGGGGAGGTGGAAACCTTTGTAGTGAATTCTAGTATTCCAAAGTTCTGTACTTCAGTAAAGACTTCAATACTTTCCAGCATTCTCCTGGAGAAGCTGGCAGCCCATGGCTTGGACAGGTGCACCCTGTGCTGGGTTAAGAGCTGGCTGGACAGCCAGGCTCAGAGTGCTGGGGAATGCTGCTGCATCCAGCGGGCAGCTGGTCCCCAGTGGTGGCTCCCAGGGACCAGTACTGGGCCTGGTCCTGTTTATTATCTTTATAGATGATCTGGTCAAGGGGATTAAGTGCACCCCCAGTAAGTTTGCAGAAGAGTCCCAAGTTGGCTGGGAGTGTTGATCTGTGGGAGGACAGGAAGGCTCTGCAGAGGGATCTGGCCAGGCTGGATTGAGGAGCTCAGGCCAGTAGTGTAAGGTTCAATACAGTGAGGTGCTGGATCCTGCACTTGGGTCACAACAACCCCTGCAGCACTGTTGGCTGGGGAAGAGTGCCTGGAAAGCTGCCCAGTGGGAAAAAGCCTGGGAGTGCTGGTTGACAGCTGCTGAACATGAGCCAGTGTGTGCCCAGGTGGCCAAGAAGGCCAGTGGCACCGTGGCCCCTATCAGGAATGGTGTGGCCAGCAGGAGCAGGGCAGGGATTGTGCCCCTGTACTGGTGAGGCACCACCTCGAGGGCTGTGTGCAGCTGTGGGCCCATCAGCTCAGGGAAGACACTGAGGGGCTGGAGTGAGCCTGGAGCAGGGCACTGGGGCTGGGGAAGGGTCTGCAGAGTGAGTCCTGTGAGGAGCAGCTGAGGGAGCTGGGGTGCAGCCTGGAGAGGAGGAGGCTCAGGGCAGAATTTACCATTCTCTACAGCTGCCTGCAAGGAGGATTTAGTAAGGTGGAGTTTGGCCTCTTCTCTCAGGAAAACAGTGACAGGACAAGAGGGCACAGCCTCAAGCTGTGCCAGGGAAGGTTCAGGCTGGACATCAAGAGGAATTTTTTTACTGAAAGGGTTGTCAAGCATTGGAACAGGCTGCTCAGAGAGGTGGTGGAGTCACCATCCCTGGAAGTGTTTAAGAAACAACTGGATGTGGCACTTAGTGCTGTGGTTTAGTTGACAAGGTGGTGTTTGGTTGAAAGTTGGACTCAATGATCTCAGGGATGTTTT
The DNA here is from genome assembly GCA_013400855.1 of Buphagus erythrorhynchus. Taxonomy (NCBI): domain Eukaryota; kingdom Metazoa; phylum Chordata; class Aves; order Passeriformes; family Sturnidae; genus Buphagus; species Buphagus erythrorhynchus. Next base: position 9,844 of record VZTT01044177.1, read on the forward strand.
CCAAACTTCATGATGCTATGAAAGTAGCCACCAGCCTTGTGTTAGTATGTTTATTTGGGACTGAGGGAGTAAATCCAAGTTTCTCTTCTACCTTCTTCTATATTTACATTTATCTCAGTGCAGTCACTTGAATGTTGCTTTTTGGGGAAAAGGAACTGATTGATTTTTTTTTTTTTTATTGGACATTTAACAAAAATGTTGTGCTGCTTCCAAACTGCAACAACACTTTGCATCTTGGGTGACTAGCTTGTGCTCTTCTGATGGATCTATCTCAGCACCAAGAAACAAACACCCTCTGCCACAGAGGACATATTAATTAGGTAAGCCAATCAGTGGCTTATTGATTTAGACCTTTATTTAGACTGCATTTAGCCTAGAGATATTCCCTAAAAAAATTAACTGCAGAGGTGTTCTCAGAGTGAAAACAAAAAATTCCATAAAACAGTGGAGTTTAGGGAATGTTTATCTTGCTCCCCTTGGAATTTATTTTCTACCTATGCATCTTCAGAATTTTATAAATTCACCATATTATTAATAGCATATGGAGATGAGGAGATGCTGCAAAATGCTAGTGTTTCTAGTCACGTTTGGTGTTCATAGAAATTCATGCAAAATGTTAGAAGCACGTGAGAACTTTTAATACTACTTCCATTATAAAAATCCATGTGGCTAATATGAGTTTAATTTTGAGTGCCATTTTGAAATCAGAACTTCACTATCATTCTTAGTTTACATTACAGCTCAAACAGATTGCCAACATCACTTGCATTGACGAAGCGTTAGCCATATGCCTTTGCAGTGCAAGGCTGCCCGGGATAAGGATAGCTATGACTAACCAAGCTGCTTATGTGCTGGAAGCTGTTTAGTGGCATTAACAAGGCACTGTTAAGCTGTGCCCATGCAATTTTACCATGCTCTTTGTTGGCTAAGTAACTTGTGAGTCACCCACTAGCCACCCTTTGAGAGCCGGGGATGAATTGCTCAGATCTGGCCATGATAGAATCATTTCTGTCTGCAGACAGATGCTGCAGAGCTGTAACACCAAGCACGTATAGGAACCCATTACATTAATGTAATAATTTTTGTGATAATTGTTAGAACTTGCATTGTCTTTGTCATTTCTATGGAGAATTAAAGAACTTCATATTTCATTTTGCAATTAAAAAGAAGGTTCTGATACATGTTAAGTAAATTTTTTCAGGTGTCAGGTATAACTCACACTGAAAGTTTTGTGAAACTCGTGATAATGCTTAACTTCTGCACTAAAGAATCTAACTGCTCTAGTGACAGGCTGGTTTATTTAGATATTACAGGGAGAAGATCAAGATAAGTTAGATTGTTTTCCTTTTGAGTGTTCCTTTAGTCATTTAGCCAGGATAAACTGACAAATACAATTACTGACCTAAAATAGTGTATTGATGATGTTTCTGAATGGAAAATATGAAAGGATATTGAATTTTTTTTGCTATTCCAATCAGCAATATAGATTGCAGTTACTTTACATCAGAAGTTTGAATTATGCCTTGTAGTGTATATAACTCGCACATGGATATAGAACAAAAGCATTGTGAGCAAAATAGCAAGTAATATAGTAAAATAGCAAAATAAGTAATATTCTGAGATTTGGGAACTGCATTATAATTGCTACTTTTGTTGATATACTGAAATGTGCTTTAGGAAACATCTTACGTGAACATTTTTGATAAAATCTTGTATGTTTCTCATATGCTCTTTTATATGTATTACTGTGACTGAAATATGCTTTGGGTCTGTTTTTAGTATGGTAAATATATAATTTCTGTATTTGTGTGTAGCATTCCCAAGAAATATTTCAGAGGGGAGAGGAGGAAAAAAACCCCTACTTTGTGTCACTTCCGCTGAGGAGAGCCTAGTTTTTGTTTTGAACCATTTAGTTTTATGATTTAAAGAAAAGAATTGGATCACAGTCAAAATTTGGTTTTTAACAAACTGCAGGAGATGTTGTCTGATGTTGGTGGTGAAAGAGATTTTGCAAACCAGTGTGACAGATGGCTTACCACAAAGACTCCAAAGGTGGCGTGCAGGGGGTGCAGCATCGTACCTTCCAGTGACTAACAGCCACTCGTGTGCAAATGGAGTAGAAAATTGCACTATAGAATTTGGAGTTCACTCCATGGGTTCCCTCTTTGTTACTTTTTAAAATGCAAAGTTTGAGAATATTTCTGAAATGTGTTCTTTGCTACCATTAGCATTCAGGAAAATGTGCTCTGGATTGCTAGAGACACAATGTATACAGTATGGACTACCAGCCTATACAATTCAAAAAACGGTTTCGGTTGTGAAATATAAATTTTTTAAAAAAGTACAGATATGAGTGAAGAAAATTTGCTGGTGGTTTTGCCATAAGCCATGGCTTTTTGTAGATTATTGATGCTTGATTTTATGTTGCAGGGCTTTGGATAGTTTAGGTAGAAGGTGCATTTTACCATTATAAACCATAATGAAAGTCAGATGTACACAGAAGCTGGGTGTGTTGCAGCTTTGGGAAAGAAGTCAGATGTTTTAGTGGAAGATGTTGAAGCTCATGCTGTTTTATTTAGAAGTCATTAATTTAATCTGTAGCCAACCTATTGAGAGTACCACGTTCCCCATATATTTAACAAAGGCCATTTCCTACTGTTTTGTCTACAGTCAGAAACCAGCCTCTCTTTACAAATGCTGTTTTGCATATATCTGTACTTGTTTCTTTTCATACATTTACTGTAGTTCTCAAAAGCCTGGAAAAGTGTAATCTTTTTTACTCCTTTGTGTTGCCCTTGAACTTTCTGTTGCTATGGGTGTCTTTGAGTACATTCTCTTTGGAGTTCATGATACAAAGCAAAGCTAAGGGTTTGAAGAAAAAATACAATCTTCACTCAAAATTGCATTATAGTGTATCTTTCTGTTGTATGTTCATTGTTGCCAGGTAATCATTATCTTTTCTGATTATGGTGGTGTGCTGATTTGGGTGGGATACAGTTTGCTTTCCTCACAGTAGCTGCTCTGGGGCTGTGTTTTGGATTTGTGCTGAAAACAGTGTTGATAACACAGGGATGTTTTAGCTGTTGCTGAGCAGCTCTTGCACAGAGTCAAGGCCAGTTCTGTTCCTCACCTCATCCCACCAGTGAGGAGATTGGGGGTACACAAGGAGTTGGGAGGGGACACAGCCAGGACAGATGACCCCAAGGGATATCCCTTGTTTATCCCTTGTGGAGGGGATATCCCTCCACATCCTGTCAGGTGTGGAGGAGGAAGAAGGGTGGGGCAGACACGCAGAGTTACGGTCGTTGTCTCTTCCCAGGACACTAACCTGCCAATGTAGCACAGTGAATGCGTTCCTGGTTTTGCTTTGTTTGCATGTGCAGCTTTTGCTTTACCCACTAAACTGCCTTTATCTCAGCCCATGAGGTTTGTCACTGTTACCGTGCTGATTCTCTTCCTCATTCCATCAGGAGGGTGTGAATGAGTACTTGGTGAGGCTTAGTTGCTGGCTGGCGTTAAACCATGATGTGTGTTTAGAACCCCTTGGTTATAATGACTATTATTAGCTACTGCTTCTTACTTTTTTTGCTGCCTCTTAAGAGTTCTAGCTTTATATTATACTGGCTGTTGTGGTTTTTGGATGCAAGAACAAACATCCATTTTCCTAGAAATGTTTTGTATGTTGGGGTGAGGGTGTTTCAGAGATTAAACTGTGGGTCCAGCTGTGCCCTAAGATATTTACCTTCCATCAAAATTAATCTGTCCTTCCCCTGTAGACTTCTGAATTTAAATCCTGTTTATTTACTTGAGACTTTTTGGGAAACCAAGAAAAGATTATCTGAATTTAATGTTCTGATGGAATCAACCTGTTTATTGAAAGTAAGACTGTAAAGTGTACTGGGCTTTTTTCAGTAAGACAGTTGTTAAGATATACTGAAATTAGTACCATACATTCAGCTAATTGGATACAAAATTTCACAGAAACAGTTTTCCATCCTTATTTCTTCAGAACAAAGATACTTTACAACAGAATCTGTTTCACTGGAGCTTGCTGTTGAAACGTTGATGGGCAACCATTTAAGCTCAGGACCACTTTAGGTTTTTCAGGACGCCACGCAGAAGCTTTCACCGCTAGTGCCTAAAGCAAGGCTACTCAGTCTCTGGGCATCTCTAGGACTGAGGAAGATTAGGATCTCAGGCAACAATTTGTACAAAGAAGCTGCTTACAGAGTGAGACAAACATAAGAGGTGTAACATGGAATAAAGGAACACACTATTCTCGAGCGATGTCTCCTGCTGTCTCGAATGCCCCGGACTGCTTGTCTAGGCTGTGCTTTGTAAGGTGCACAGAGTATTGGCAGTGACAAGGTTCTTTGTGGAGCAGGCATGTAAAATAAACCTTGAACTCTTCTAAACATCACCATAGAATTGCACCCATTCAAATGAATTTTAATAATAGATGTGTATATGGAATGGAATGGAAAGAATTATAATGTGATTTCCATCAGAATATTTTAAAAATACTTGATTTATAATCTGATACCATTACAATACAATAATATTTTAAAACAAATAAGTTATTTTAAAATAGTATGACTACTTTTTAAACTCCTATTTTAATAGTATTTAATATTTAATAACATTAATAACATTAAAAATTAGTGATTACTATTACTATATATAGTAATTTTCTCATACTATTTTAGTATACTATTACTATAGATAGTAATTTTTTAATTTAATAAAGTAATTATGGCTTCCATCTTTGTAAAGATTATTACTTTTATTACTACTATCAAATAGTAGTGTTTAATGGTACTGATTAATGTCACAAATACTTTTCTTACTGCTATATTGCCTACTGAAGATTTTTCCACATTTGTGATCATTAATTAGTATTAACCAAGCATTTCCTTTGTAATTATTAATGTGTCAAATGAAGAAAAATATTTTTAAATCGGTATGTGACAGTATTACCAAAAAACCAAGAAAACACTCTTTGAGGAGCGTTTTAACATAGAAAATATATATTTATAAAATAATTTTTCTTTTTATCCTACCTAATATATCTTCCTGTTTGAGCAAAAAGTGGCTATTCTAATGTCTCTTCCTGCTTATCTGTGTTTTTCTAATGAAGATGCACCTGAGCACGTGTAGAGCAGTTCCTGTTGGCTTGCTAGGCTGTTTCATGTTGGGCTGTGCCTCACAGTTTCCACCCCTCACTCTTCCCATTGCAGATTTGCTTGCATGGCAACTGCTGGTGGTGTTAACCTTCTTTAGTTCTGAAGGGTATTCCCTTGTGGCTTCTCAGATTAAATATTTAATTGTGGTGGGAATTGTTCTTCTTGTAATTAAAGAACTGTACAGAGCTGTTTAGAAATAGTTAGGAACGGTTATATATTTCAAAGAGATTCTGGGTCCGTTGAGTGTGTTCCCCTACAGAGAGCTGTGGCAGCGTGGCTGAGAACCGCCGGCCACGGGGCTGAGAACCGCTGGCCACGGGGCTGAGAGCCGCTGGCCACGGGGCTGAGAACCGCTGGCCACGTGGCTGAGAGCCGCCGGCCACGGGGCTGAGAGACGCCGGCCACGGGGCTGAGAACCGCCGGCCACGGGGCTGANCGTCTGACAGCCGCCGGCCAGGGCGCTGAGAACCGCGGGCCGCGGGGCTGAGACCCGCCGGCCACGGGGCTGAGAGCCGCCGGCCACGGGGCTGAGAGCCGCTGGCCACGGGGCTGAGAGCCGCTGGCCACGGGGCTGAGAACCGCTGGCAGCGTGGCTGCAGTAGCCTCAACAGAAGATGTTTCCAGACTGCATCTCTCAGCCTGCACGGAGGTGCCGCTGCACAATTAGCAGCATCTGCCATGGCTTCTCTCTCTGCGTGGTTGGACGAGCACAAATGGCTCCTGTGTGGAGTCACACGTGTAGCCATGGCCTGCCTGTGAGGTGGCTCGGTGTCACCTCCCAGACACCAGTGCCAGCCGTGTGTGGGCTGCAGAGCAGTGCAGGGGCAGTGCTGGGCAGTGCAGGGGCAGTGCTAGGGCAGTGCAGGGGCAGGGCAGTGCAGGGCTGGGCACTGCAGGGGCAAGGCAGGGATGCACTGCTGCTCCCAGTGCCCCTCCTGGCAGCTGAGCCCTTCCATGATGTCCCTGGCATGGCTGGCACAGGGAGCTGTGACAGGAAGCTGCAGGGACATGCATGACCATGGCGGCTGCTCAAGCCCACAGGACTAGGTTAGAAGTAAGCTGAAAAAAGCATTTTTCAGTAAGGGTTACGTTGGGCTTAATGCCAGCTGTTTTGTTGTTGAAACCCTCTGCTTCTGGGCCACACTGCTCATAGACAGTCATTTTGGGATATCTTCTGCTATTAGAGATGTAGCCATTCTAGGCACAAATCCTTCTGTGGGCAGAACCATAGGGAAAGGCTGGTTAACACCTCAGAGGAGAGAGACCCACTCTTCACCCAATTGAAGATGAAATCTCTGATTTTCCTTTTATACTACAGGAAGGCATTTAAGCAGCAGGGACTATACAGAATGATTTTTTTTTCCCTTTTTCTTAGTTGAGATAGATCTGTTTCAGTAAGTGTAAAACTAACTCCCTGCTTCTTTGATCAATTTTTATTCCTTTATTCTATTTGGGTACATTGGGTGAATGAAGACTTTACCTCTAATTTGGAAAGGTCTGAGTAATCTTTTTGCTATTGATGTTGCTAACTATTCTTTCTCCTGCTAGTATAACAATGTCATAACACATAAAATTTATTTTGTTTTAAAACTAAAACTGAAGACAGAGCCTTGAAATGCAACTTCTCTTAATATTTTCTCTTCTATCATACTCATTCAATTCTTCATGTAAAACAAGAATTCATTGCTTTTGTGCTGGGAGCACGAAGCCACAAGTTGATAATGGTAACTCACTGTTTGTAATATAAAGTGCTGTTCCTGTAGTGTGGTCCAATTACACAATAGTAAAGCAGGGATGTAACACAGCAATGCTGCTTTCCTATTTGTTTCAGTAAGTTTAGCACAGCGGGAAACGTGGCATTCTTCCAAGGTAATGCGTCAAGCTTACAGCTGGATGGAAGTGCAATGGAAATTACTCCAAGACTTCGTGTGCCAGCTAATAACTCTCACTGAATGTATGCGACAATTGTCTTGTGAAATGTATTTGATATAGTTTCATTGCAAGAATTTCACATTTTAATTTTGAGATATTATAGTATTCTAGATATATCAGAAAAAGTTTTTCTGTAGGTGCTACATTTACGGCATTGTAGTTTTAGTAATCAAATGCAATTTCTGTCTGGTTAGAGATCATGTACACCCTTTTTAAAAAATCCTGCTGTATCTTCTAAAATCAGAGAGAAGTACTCCATTAATTAGATCAAATTATGTACACTGTTCCTTCAAAAATGTCCTATTTTTTGAGGAAGAATATATCTGAAACAAAATCTTAACTGAAAATATATGCATGATAGCGACAGAATGTCTCCTTTCTTTTTGAAGTGTGGAAAGTAATAATGTATCAGCCATTTGGCAGCTGGGAGAAACCAGAAATGTCGAGGCATCTTTTTTGGTAGTCATTTTGCTGTAGAGACCTGGGGGTTGGATAGGAATCAGAATTTTTGCAGTTGATCTCATTCTTGACTAGTTTTCACATTGCTTTAAAGCCATTCCCAAGTCAGTAAATAACACTGGCGTGTTATTGTGGCGTCAACCCACTGCAACTGCCTTAAAGATACATTGATATTCTTTACAGCTTTGAGCAGTCCTCAGCAAAATACATACATTTAAAATACCATGGCAGTGGCTTTATAAACAGCTCTGTGGTATATCTTTTCATGTTTCAAATGTGGTGAGGAGCAGCCACCGCTTACGGAGCATTAGCAGATAGCTCACAATTAAGGAGTTAATCTTTAGCCTCACTAGCTGTCTTGGAACAGAGGGTGTCAGTGCATACTAAAAACGGTATTGGATTTTCTTTTTGTGAACCACAGAGAGCTCAGAGTACATCAGTTACTTCCAAACAGGCTATTGAATGCTATCATAGGTAAAAATACCAGCTGTACTGCACTTGGTTTGATTTTATGATTATAAAGGTAAAATTCCTCCATATCAGGCTTTTTAAAAATTTTTTTTTTATCCCCACTTCTCATTTTTCAGTCAGTATTCTCAGAAGGGTATCTGACACCTCTTGCTCACAGATATTTTCTCTGTGGTAAGTTTGGGCGTACAATAAAGATTATAATTACTACTCCTGTTTAAAGCTTTCCAAAGGTCTTTAGTTACATACATACATACACATTTCTTGAAGCATTTCTGAATGTCTTTGGCGGGATTGATCCAGCAAATGGAAGGTTGGTTGTCATTGGCAATATTTGTTGTTCCAGAGGGTGTGTTTGTTCTAGCTGGTGGAAGTAGTTTCACCACTGACATGTGAAGAGTATATAAAAGAAAATAAAGAACAGAGGAGATGCACAGGGGTTAATCAGTCAACCATCAGCCTTGGCCCATGCTCCTGCAGGCAGAAGGAGTGTCAGGTTTGGGAAAAAAGAAAAGACTACTGAGCTAGCTGAGCATCAAGACAGGTCCAGCAAAGCAAACTGCAGACAGTTATTAATGGGACTGAAATTGGGGAATAATCACTATTGATATTCCATAGTAATTCCTACTAGCATCAAGAGCACCAACAAAGTCTCCATGCAGTTAATATGGTGAGCTTGCTGACTACAAATGTGTGTGGTGTATGTTGTCAGCATTTAAGGGTTCTTATGCATGAGAACTGCCTCACACAGTGGGGAGTGAAAGAAGAGTGTGTTGAGTGGACGAGGGTACATGCTGATTTGGCAAAGGATATAGGATGAATTCCTGGGTCAATAGTGATAATGATCAGAGTGCCTTTCTGCTGAATAATTAAGTATGGGGTGGTCAAAATTTTCCTCTCAGTAGTGACATAATTTGGCATAGTATGTGCCAGTATTTAATGAAAAACACACATTTGGTTTTAGGCTCTTACAGCTGCTTTCAGAGCTTTGAAAGGTCTGTTTTGGATTGTATAAAAAAAAAAACAAACCCTCCCCCCCCATTTGAACATCACCTTTCAGAGATTTTAGGGACAGCAATCACAAAAAGAGGATCAGTCAGAGATAAAGATCAAAACCACAGAGTGACAAAACATGGTTGTCCCTGGATGTCCTGGATCAGCATATCTGCTCAGCACCTTGCTTTGCTTTGATGACTGGTGCTGACACTGAGATGGTGCTGCTTTTTCAGTAACAAAACTCCAGCTGAACCACTTAGTCAGTATATGTAACATGCTGTGATTTTTTTTCACCTGTTTCCTTGCAGACAAACAAACATACAATGAGAGAACAAGTCATTACAGTATGCATTTATAATGCTACAAGCAGGCCTGAATTAGAAATAAATAAAGAAATCCTAGTTCTATAAAAATAAATAGTATCTTTCTTTAATCCAAAGCCTCATACCTACTGCTGTACAAAGCAGAATGATTGGAAACTTTAAACTTGGTGTTTTGTTTATTGTTATGAATCACTCATTAATTCCCTTGTTAAATTTCATAATTTGATGTTTTCCAGACCTTCAATTATTGTTTTTCTGAATTTTCACCAGTAAATTTGTAATTATTTCTGTGCATTGTGTGGCAGTGTTGTCTTTTATATTTACTGTGGAACTCCTTTTTGACAGTAGCAGTGCAAAATAATTTTGAATGTTTGGAGGTGGAAGGACTGTACCACTCAGCTGAAGTGAGGATTATTTCTGAAAGCATAACCTACACTGCTGTTGCTGTATTAAATATGTCTTAGTGCTTTATTTGCTTTTATATTTAAAATTAGAGTTTGATGGTTAACATTGGAAATTACTACAAGAAGGGAAAGGAAAGTTTCAGCTTTTTTATACTGCATCTTGGCTGCAGCTGGAACAATGGGTCAGTGGCACTAAATATAGTCTGGTAGTTTGCTCATTTTATTTTATCTTTCCTCCAGTGGATGGATAACAGTCAGTTAATACCTTTAACTATTTTATTTATTTTTTTTAATATTAAAAGAAAAAAAGCAGTGGGGAGGATTTTTTCTCATCATTGTCTTTGATTGCCAAGTTATTTGTATGTAGGGGAAGATTCTTTTGGTATAATCAATCTGCTGCTACCCATTTTACTGCCAAGCATTCCTTCTCTATGGTAGCGTAATGTTACCTAGGGAACAGCTTAAAGCTGACACATACAGTGGTGCCACAAATTAATTTCACAGTTATCAGGATATAGGGTGATAACAACAACATGAGCTACTGTGAAATTACCATTGTTCCTATTGAGTTACAGTGTAATTATTACTTTTGTGGCAACTATGCAAATAACTCATGTCACCACTGTAGGATGGGATGTGCTTTCCTTTCTCTGATTCAGTACTTTGTGCTTCAGAGACATCTTTATGTGCTATAAACTAGAGCTCTGCTTTGAATTAAAAGCCAAATATGGTTATATCTTCACAAAAAAAAAAAATAAAGGTGAAAAAGAGAAAAGCAGAAATTAAGAGACTAAAAACCAAAATCCATTGCAGTCTGCCCATTATCACCTGAAATCAGGTCTGCAAATATGTGATAATTTAATAAAATAGCAACCACATTGTTATTCTTTCATTACTTCCATAATGAAAGTCAGAACCTTCCTTCAAAAAGGGAGCTTTGAATTAGTTACTCGTTATGGGAAATTTTCAGGTTTCTTTGCTGCCGTTTTGGTTTGATAAAAGGGACAGGTGAAGAGATGTGTGATTACATTTATTCATTTTTACAGGTAGGGAAAAAAAATTGTGAAGCAAGGCTGAGATGCTGTTTCCAGTATATAAGATGGAATGTATCCTTTGCCCTGGACATTGGAGCCTGGTTAAAACAAAACAGCTGCTGAGGCTCAGTGATGGTGGAAGATCAGGTCAGATTGTGTGCTGAAGGTGGCCCAGGTGCTCCTTGTAGTGCTGTAGAACCAGGAAGAAGTAAGCATGCTTTGGGGGCTGCAGGGCAGCCTGCATGTTTTTAGAAAGGTAAGATCTGTGAGGTGGTTTTGGTTTTATTTTTCTACACATAGGCTGAAATTTTCAAAAATTCCTACAGAGAGCTTGGATGTAACTTGCAGTTATGTATGGATAGATCACCATAAGAACCTTTCAAGATTTTTATTCTAGAAAAGTGGCTAATGACCAGATTTTCAAAATTGCTGAGG